>RCUC01161927.1:0-50292 GCA_003697995.1 Taxidea taxus jeffersonii | reverse complement strand
TTGTCAATGTGTTTCTTTGATTTTGTTATTAATTGGTTTATATAGTTGGCTGCTCCCATGTTAGGGGCATAGATATTTAAAATTGTTAGATCTTCTTGTTGGACAGACCCTTTGACTATGATGAAGTGTCCTTCCTCATCTCTTATTATAGTCTTTGGCTTAAAATCTAATTGATCTGATATAAGGATTGCCACCCCAGCTTTCTTCTGATGTCCATTAGCATGGTAAATTGTTTTCCACCCCCTCACTTTCAATCTGGAGGTGTCTTCAGGTCTAAGATGTGTTTCTTGTAGGCAGCATATGGATGGGTTTTGTTTTTTTATCCATTCTGAAACCCTGTGTCTTTTGATTGGGGCATTTAGCCCATTTACGTTCAGGGTAACTATTGAGAGATATGAATTTAGTGCCATTGTATTGCCTGTAAGGTGATTGTTACTGTATATTGTCTCTGTTCCTCTCTGATAATACTTTTAGGGTCTCTCTTTGCTTAGAGGACCCCTTTCAATATTTCCTATAGAGATTGTTTGGTGTGTACAAATTCTTTCAGTTTCTGTTTGTCCTGGAAGCTTTTTATCCCTCCTTCTATTTTCAATGATAACCTAGCTGGATAAAGTATTCTTGGCTGCATGTTTTTCTCATTTTGTGCTCTGAATATGTCATGCCAGTTCTTTCTGGCCTGCCAGGTCTCTGTGGATAAGTCTGCTGCCAATCTAATATTTTTACCATTGTATGTTACAGACTTCTTGTCCCGTGCTGCTTTCAGGATTTTCTCTTTGTCGCTAAGACGTGTAAATTTTACTATTAGATGATGGGGTGTGGACCTATTCCTATTGATTTTGAGAGGTATTCTCTGCACCTCCTGGATTTTGATGCTTGTTCCCTTTGCTATATTAGGGAAATTTTCTACAGTAATTCTCTCTAGTATACCTTCTGCTCCTCTTTCTCTTTCTAATTCTTCTGGAATCCCAATTATTCTAATGTTGTTTTGTCCTATGGTATCACTTATCTCTCGAATTCTCCCCTCGTGGTCCAGTAGTTGTTTGTCTCTCTTTTGCTCAGCTTCTTTATTTTCTGTCATTTGGTCTTCTATATCACTAATTCTTTCTTCTGCCTCTTTTCCCTAGCAGTAAGAGCCTCCATTTTTGATTGCACCTCATTAATAGCTTTTTTATTTCAACTTGATTAGATTTTAGTTCTTTTATTTCTCCAGAAAAGGTTTTTATTTCTCCTGACAGGGTTTTTCTAATATCATCTATGCCTTTTTTGAGCCCGGCTAGAACCTTGAGAATCGTCGTCTTGAATTCCAGATCTGACATATTACCAATATCTATATTGATTAAGTCCCTAGCCGTCAGTACTGCCTCCTGTTCTTTATTTTGTGGTGAATTTTTCCGCCTTGTCATTTTGTCCAGATAAGAATATATGAAGGAGCAAATATAATGGTAACAGGGTGGCAAAGACTCCAGGAAGATGTGCTTTAACCAAATCAGAAGAGATCTCTAATCGTGGGGTGGGGGGAAAGGGGGTAAAAAGAAGTTCAGAAAATAGAAAAAAAAATAAAAAAAAGAGAGAACACAAATAAAGAAAAAATATTTAAAAAATATATATGTATTAGACTGGTGACTAGAACAGGGTCACCCACTTAATTTTGGGAGTATTTTGGTCTCTTAGAAGAAACTACCTCCCAATATTTTAAAGAATGAAAAACTTTTATAAGGGTAAACACAATGAAGGGATGAAATATGACTATAAAGATGAAAAAAATTTTTTTTCTAACAAAGGAATTGATAAGGTAAGTTGGGGGGAGAATAAAATAAAATAATAAAATAAAATAAAAAAAAAAAAAGAAAAGAAAGTGGAGAGAACTTCCTTGGGCTGGAAACTAGATCAAGCCTGGTGCTAGATTTGGGTGTATTTTGATCTATTAGAAGAAGTTGTACCCCAAATTTTTAAGAAGAAAAAAATATTCTGTGTATACAAAGAATAAAGTTAGATACAGTGAAGGATAAAATATGACTATAATAATAAAGGTTCAAAAATTTTTTTAAGAAAGTTATTAAGATAAACTAGTTAAAAAACAAAAGAGGAAAGGGTAAAAGTTAAAAAAATTAGCAGAAGAGAAAAAAAATAAAATTTCATTAACTTTGCAAGACTAATGATTCATGGGGAGAAAGCCAAGAATTCCATGCTTTGCTTTCTCCTCCTCTTAAATTATGCTGTTCTCCTTGTTAAGTGAACTTGGTATTGGCTGGATTTCTTGTTGATCTTCTGGGGGAGGGCCTGTTGTAGTGATTTTCAAGTGTTTCTGCCCCAGGCGGAATTGCACCGCCCTTACCAGGGGCCGGGCTAAGTAATCCTCTCAGGTTCGCTTTCAGGGGCTTTTGTTCCCTGAATGCTTTCTGTAGAGTTCTGGAGGATGGGAATGAAAATGGCAGCCTCCCAATCTCTGGCCTGGAAGAGCCGAGAGCCTGGGGACCCAGTCTTCAGTGCGCCTTCAGAGAAAAGCGCTTAATCACTCCTCTCTCCCCAGCCTCCAGCCGCGCTTGGAGAAAATTGCACACAATCAGTCCTGTGTCACTGGCCTCTGTCTGCGCTCCGAGGTCACCCAGCCTGTGACCAAGCATCTCTGTCTCTTGCACACAGCCCTACCTGGAGTCTCTGAACCCCGCAGATCCCTGGGCTCTGCGAGGTCGGAGTCTCCCCGGATCTTGTGGGGACCCCATGCACAGAGCACCAGCCCGTGTCACAGATTATGGTTCAAGGTAACCCCGAGTTGAGAGCTCACTCCTCGGCTCTGTCTCTGCAGCCGGCTTCCCTGCTCTAATACCTGTGAGCTCTGCGACACTCAGACATCCCCGATCCTTCTGTGACCCTGCGGGACCTAAGTCCATGCTGTCCCCGCGATGTCTTCACCCCAGTTTAGCCATCCCTCCATGGAGCAGACTTCTAAAAGTCCTGATTTTGTGCTCCGTTGTTCCGTTACTTGCCGGGAGCCGGCCCCTCCCCCGGGGTCTATCTTCCCATCGTGTTGGATTCACTTCTCCGCTGGACCTACCTTTAAAAAGTGGTCAATTTTCTGTTTCTAGAATTGTTGCTCTTCTTCTCTTCGATCTCCTGTTGGATTCATAGGTGTTCGGAATGGTTTGATAGGCTATCTAGCTGATCTCCTGCTGCCTTATGTCGTCTCAGCCTGCTACTTCTCCGCCATCTTGACTCCTCCCTACATAAGACAGCTGTTAATCAAGATAAAGAATCATACTGATATATATATACATTAATAGTTGGGAATCTTAACACACCGCTGTCAGTAATAGACCATCCAAGCAGAAAATCAATAACGAAACAAGAGCATTGAATGACACATTAGACCAGATGAACCTCGTTGATATATAAAGAACATTCCACACTAAAACAGAATGTGCACTCATTCTACTCTGCTGCACATGGAACTTTCTCCAGAATAGACCACCTACTGGGTCTCAAATCAGGGCTCAGCCGATACCAAAAGACTGAGATTATTCCCTGCATATTATCAGACCACAATGCTTTGAAACTGGAACTCAACCACAAGAAGAAGTTTGGAAGAAATTCAAACACTTGGAAGCTAAAGACTACCCTGCTTAAGAATGTTTGGATCAACCAGGAAATCAAGGAAGAACTTAAACAATTCATGGAAACCAATGAGAATGAAGACACTTTGGTCCCAAACCTATGGAATACAGCAAAGGCAGTCCTAAGTTGGAAATACATAGCCATCCAGGCCTCCCTCAAAAAAAAAAAAAAAAGAAAAGAAAAATTGAAGAATTCAGAATACCCCAGCTCCCTTTACACCTCAAAGAGCTGGATAATCAACAACAAATTAAGCCAACCCCACACACAAGAAGGGAAATAATCAAGATTAGAGCAGAGATCAATGAGATAGAAACTAGAGGTACAGTAAAAAACATTAATGAAACTAGAAGGTGGTTTTCTGAAAGAATTAATAAGATCAATAAACCATTGGCCAAACTAATCCTAAAGAAAATAAAGAGGACCCAAATTATCAAAATTATGAATGAAAAGGGAGAGATCATGACTAACACCAAGGAAATAGAAACAATCATCAGAAATATTATCAACAATTATATGCCAATAAATTAAGCAACCTAGATGAAATGGATGCATTCCTAGAGGCCTATAAACTTCCCAAACTGAATCAGGAAGAAATTGACAACCTGAATAGACAAATACCTGATAATGAGATTGAAGCAGTGAACAAAACCTCCCAAAAACAGAGCCCAGGACGGATTCCCTGGTGAATTCTACCAAATATTCAAAGAAGAAATAATATCTACTCTCTTGCAGCTGTTTCAAAAGATAGAAACAGAAAGTAGAACTTACAGACTCTTTTTAAGAAGCCAGTATTACTGTTATACCAAACCAGGCAAAGACCTCTCCAAAAAGAATTTCAGACCAGTATCCCTGATGAATATGGATGATGAGATTCTCAACATGATCCTAGCTAATAGGATCCAACAGTACATTAAAAAGATTATCTACCATGACCAGGTGGGATTTATCCATAGGATGCAAAGGTGGTTCAACATTACAAATCAATCAATGTGATAGAACAAATCAATAAGAGAAGAGAGAAGAAGCACATGGTCCTCTCAATTGATGCAGAGAAAGCATTTGACAAGATACAGCATCTGTTCCTGATTAAAATGTTTCAAAGTATGGGGATAGAGGGAATAGTACTTAACTTCATAAAGTCTATCCATGGAAAATACACAGTGAGTATAATCCTCAATGGGGAAAAGCTGACAACATTCCTTTTGAGATCAGGAATACAGCAAGAATGCCCACTCTGGCTACTCTTCTTCAACATAGTACTAGAAGTCCTAGCAACAGCAATCAGAAAACAAAATGAAATAAAAAGTATTCAAATTGGCAGTGAAGAAGTCAAATGCTCTCTCTTCTCAGATGACATGAGACTTTATATGGAAAACCCAAAGACTCCATCCAACTACTAGAACTCATACAACAATTCAGTAATGTGGCAGGATACAAAATCAATGTACAGAAATTAGTTGCTTTCTTATACATAACAATGAAAATATAGAAAGGGAAACGAGAGAATCGGTTCCACTTACTATAGCACCAAGAACCATAAGATACCTGGAAATATATCTTACCAAAGTGGTAAAGGATCTGTACTTGAGGAACTACAGAGCACTCATGAAAGGAACTAAAGAAGATACAAGAAGATGGAAGACCATTCTAATCTCATGGATTGAAGAATAAACATTGTTAAAATGTCTGTACTGCTTAGAGCCATCTATACTTTCAAGGCCATCCTGATAAAAATTCCACCGGCATTTATGGGGCACCTGGGTGACTCAGTGGGTTAAAGCGTCTGCCTTCAGCTCGGGTCATGATCCCAGGGTCCAGGGATCAGGCCCCACATTGGGCTTTCTGCTCAGCAGGAGCCTGCTTCCCCCCCCCCACCCGCTCTCTGCCTGCCCCTCTGCCTACTTGTGATCTCTGTCTGTCAAATAAATAAATAAAATCTTAAAATAAAATCCAATGGCATTTTTCAAAGAGCTGGAACAAACTAAAATTTGTATGGAACCAGAAGAGACTGCAAATTGCTAAGGAAATGTTGAAAAAGAAACAAAAAAACTGTCGGCATCATGTTGCCTGATTTCAAGTTTTACTACAAAGCTGTAATCACCAAGACGGGATGGTACTAGAACAAAACCAAAAACATAGACCAGTGGAAAAGAGCCCAGATACAGAGCCTCAACTCTATGGTCAAATAATCTTTGACAAGGCAAGAAAAAATACACAGAGGAAAAAAGACAGTCTCTTCAATAAATGGTGCTGGGAAAATTGGACAGCTATGTATAGAAGAATGAAAGTTGACCATTCTCTTACACCATACACAAAGATAAAGTCTAGATGGCTAAAAAACCTCAGCATGAGGCAGGAATCTATCAAAATCCTAGAGAAGAACGTAGGCAGTAACCTCTTTGACATTGGCCACAGCAACTCCTTTCAAGACATGTCTCTGAAAGCAAAGGAAACAAAAGCAAAAATGAACTTTTGGGACTTCATCAAGATCAAAAGCTTCTACACAGTGAAGGAAACAGTCAACAAAACAAAGAGGCAACCCACGGAATGGGAGAAGATATTCACAAATGACACTACAGACTAAGGGCTGATATCCAAGATCTATAAAGAACTCCTCAAACTCAACACACACAAAACAGATAATCAGGTCAAAAAATGGGCAGAAGACATGAACAGACACTTCTCCAAAGAAGTGTCATACATATGGCTTGTCAAAGAAGACATACACATGGCTAACAGACACATGAAAAAATGTTCATCATCATTAGCCATCAGGGAGATCTAAATCAAAACCACATTGAGATACCACCTTACACCAGTCAGAATGGCCAAAATCAACAATACAGTAGACAACAAGTGTTGGAAAGGGTATGGAGAAAGGGGAACTCTCTTATGATGTTGGTGGGAATGCAAGTTGGTGCGGCCACTTTGGATAACTGTAGAGATTCCTTAAGAAATTTAAAATAGATGGGGCGCCTGGGTGGCTCAGTGGGTTAAAGCCTCTGCCTTCGGCTCAGGTCATGATCTCAGGGTCCTGGGATCGAGCCCCGCATTGGGCCTCTCTGCTCAGCAGAGAGCCTGCTTCCCTTCCTCTCTCTGCCTGCCTCTCTGCCTACTTGTGATCTCTCTCTGTCAAATAAATAAATAAAATCTTTAAAAAAAAAAAAAGAAATTTAAAATAGAGCTTCCCTATGACCCTGCAATTGCACTACTGGGTATTTACCCTAAGGATACTGATGTAGTGAAAAGAAGGACCATCTGTACCCCAGTGCTCATAGTAGCAATGGCCATAGTCGCCAAACTGTGGAAAGAACCAAGATGCCCTTCAACAGAAGAATGGATAAGAAGATGTGGTCCATATATACAATGGAGTATTATGCCTCCATCAGAAAGGATGAATACCCAACTTTTGTATCAAATGGATGGGACTGGAAGAGATCATGCTGAGTGAAATAAGTCAAGAAGAGACAGTCAATTATCATATAGTTTCACTTGTGGAGCATAAGGAATAACATGGAGGACATTGGGAGATGGAGAGGAGAAGTGGGTTGGGGGAAATTGGAGGGGGGGGACAAACCATGAGAGCATGAGAGACTGTGGACTCTGAGAAACAAATTGAGGGTTTTGGAGGGGTGGGGGTGGAGGGGTGGGTGAGCCTAGTGGTGGGTATTATGGAGGACACGTATTGCATGGAGCACTGGGTGTGATGCATAAACAATGAATTCTGGAACACTGAAAAGAAATAAAATAAAATAAATCTCCTTTGGGAACATGTAAAAAAAGTCAAAGAAATTATAAAAAAAAATTACCTGGAAACAGATGAAAATAAACAAACACTGGTCTAAAATTTTTGGAATGCACCAAAAGCTGTTCTAAGAGGAAAGTTTATAGCAATACAAGTCTACTTCAAGAAGTAAGAAAAGTCTCAAATAAACAACCAAATCTTATACCCAGAGGAGTTACAAATAGAAAAGCAAATAAAACCCAAACCTAACAGAAAGATGGAAATGTTAAAGATTAGATCAGAAATAAATCATACAGAAACTAAATCAATAATAGAACAGATCAATGAAACCAGGAGCTGTGGCTTTGAAAAAAATCAACAACACAGTCAAACTTTTAGCAAGACTCATCAAAAGAGAGAGAGAGGACCCACCTAAACAAAATCACTAATGAAAGAGCAGAAATAACAACAAAAACCACAGAAATATTAACTTGGTAACAGATTATGAAAACTTATATGCCAAAAAATTGGACAATTTATAAGAAATGGATAAATTCCTGGGGCGCCTGGGTGGCTCAGTGGGTTAAAGCCTCTGCCTTTGATTCAGGCCATGATCTCAGGGTCCTGGGATCAAGCCGCATTGGGCTCTCTGCTCAGCGGGGAGCCTACTTTCCTTCCTCTCTCTCTCTGCCTGCCTCTCTGCCTACTTGTGATCTCTGTCTCTCTAATAAGTAAATAAAATCTTAAAAAAAGGAAATGGATAATTCCTAAAAACATATAACCTACCAAAACTTAGGGAAGAAGAAACAGAAAATTTGAAGAGACCAATACCTATCAATTAAATTGAATCATTAATCAAAAAATTCTAAGAAACAAAAGTCCGAGGCAGTTTTACAGGTGAATTCTACTGAACATTTAGAGAATTAAACCTATTTTCAAACTATTACAAAAAATGTAAAAAGAAGGAAAGCTTCCAAATTTATTCTATGATGCCAGTGTTACCCTGATTATCAAAACTAGAAAAAAAAAAAGTCACTAAAAAATTTAACTACAGGTCAATATCCGTGATAAACATGGATATAAAAGTTCTCAATAAAATGCTAGCAAACCAAATTCAATAATATTATTTTAAAAATCATACACCATGATCAAGTGGGATTTATTCCCAGAATAAAAACATGGTTCAATATTCACAAAATAATCAACATGATATGTTACATCAATAAGGGGATAAAAACTACAGGATCATTTTAATAGATGCAGAAAAAGCATTTGATAAAATACAACATCCATTCATGATAAAAATCTTCTGGAAGGCAGGTCTACAGGGAACATACCTCAACACAATGAAGTCCTTATATTAAAAACCCATAGTCAATATCACACTCAGTGATGAAAATCTGACAGCTTTTCTACTAAGGCCAGGCATAAGGCAAGGATGTCTGCTTTCACTACTTTTATTCAGTATACTACTAGAAGTCCTAGCTATAGCAATTAGAAAACATAAAGAAATAAAATTCATTCAATAAAATGCATTCAAGTACAACTCTCACTATTTGCAGATGATATAATAATAAATGTATAGAAAATCCTGAAGACTTCACCAAAATCTACTAGAAAAAATGAATTCAGTGCAGTTTCTGGATACAAAAATCAATGTACAGAAAGATGGTGCATTCCTATATACTAGTAATGAAACAGCAAAAAGTGAAATTAAGAAAACAATCCCATTTACAACTATACCCAAAACAATAAAGTTAAGCAAAGAGGGGAAAAATCTGTACTCTGAAAACCATAACACACTGATGAAAAAAATTCAAGAGGACAAAATGAAATGGAAACGCATTTCATTCTCATAGGTTGGGAGAACAGATATTGCTGAAATGTCTATACGACCCAAAGCCATCTACAGGTTTAAGGTAACCTCTATCAAAACACCAACATAATTTTTTGCAGAGCTAAAACAAATAATCCTAAAATTGGTATGGAGCAACAGAAGACCCTGAAGAGCCAAAACAACCTTGAAAAACAAAAACAAACTAAAGGTATCACAATTCTAGTTTTCAAGTTATATTACAAAGTGGTAGAAACTAAAACAGTATGTGACTGGCATAAAAATGGACAATAGATCACATAGATAATACAGATCAATGGAATAGAAAAAAAAAAACAGAAATAAACCCACAATAATATGGTCAGTCTTTGACAAAAGAGGAATGAATATGCGATGGAAAAATTATCTTCAACAAGATAAGTTGGGAAAACTGAACAGCCACATGCAAAAGAATGAAACTAGACCACTTCCTTACACCATACACAAAAATAAACTTGAAATGGCTTTAAGACCTACATGTGATGGGGCGCCTGGATGGCTCAGTGGGTTAAAGCCTCTGCCTTCGGCTCAGTTTATGATCCCAGGGTCCTGGGATCAAGTCCTGCATTGGGCTCTTTGCTCAGCAGGGAGCCTGCTTCCCTTCCTCTCTCTCTGTCTGCCTCTCTGCCTACTTGTGATCTCTGTCTGTCAAATAAATAAATAAAATGTTAAAAAAAAAGACCTACATGTGAGACTTGAAACCAGAAAAATACTAGAAGACAGCATAGGCTCTAATTTCTCTGACATCAATCATACATTTTTCTAGATATATCTACTCAGGAAATGGAAATAAAAGCAAAAGCAAACTACTGGGACTATATCAAAACAAAATGTTTCTGTATAGTGAAGGAAACAGTCAACAAAACAAAAAGACAATCTACTGAGTGGGAAAAGATATCTGCAAATGATATATCCAATAAAGAGTTAGTATCAAGAATATATAAAAAATGGATACAACTCAATAATCCCAAAACATATAATGCAATTAAAAAAATGAGCATTAGACATGAACAGACATTGCTCCAAAGAAGACATACAGATGGTCAATGGACACACACAAAAAAGATGCTCAACATCTCTCATCATTAGGGAAATACAAAGCAAAACCACCATGAGATATCACCTCATACCTGTCAGAATGGCTAAAATAGGGAGGCCTGGTTGACTCAGCCAGTTAAATGTCTGCCTTCAACTTGGTCATGATCCAAGGGTCCTGGTATTGAGTTCCACATCAGCCTCCTTGCTCAGCAGGAAGCCTGCTTCTCCCTCTGCCTGCTGTTCCCCCTGCTTGTACCTTCTTTCTCTCTAATATATAAATAAATAAATTAAAAAATAAAGGCTGGATAAAATCAATAACAAAACATAGTGTTTGTGAGATTTGGGGCAGGAGGGAACAACCCTATTGCACTGTCGGTGGGAATGTAAATTGGTGTAGGCACTGGAAAACAGTATGGAGGTTCTTCAAAAAAATTAAAAATAGAACTAGTCTGCAATCTAGTAATCACACTACCGGGTATTTACCCAAAAAATACAAAACACTAATTCAAAGGGATACATGCACCAATATAATTATAAGCATTATTTACAATAGCCAAAATATGGAAACAGCCCAAATGTCTATTTGATAGATGAATAGATAAAGAAGAATATAAATAATATTGTTTAGCCATTAAAAAGGAATGAAATCTTGGGGCATCTGGGTGGCTCAGTCATTAAGCATCTACCTTCGGCTCAGGTCATCATCCCAGGGTCCTAGGACTGAGCCCTGCATCAGGCTCCCTGCTAGGCAGAGAGTCTGCTCCCCCCCGCCCACTAGCCGCTTGTGTTATCTCTCTCATTCTCTCCTCTCCCTCTCCCTCTCTCTCTCTGTCAGATAAGTAAACAAAACACATTTTCTCATTTTCTCCCCCACTTCTCTCTCTTCTCTTTCTGAGAAAGGTTATAATGTAAATGTTATTAGGCTTGATGCTGTCACTGAGTTCCCTAAGTCTTTTTTCATTTTAAATTACTATTTTACCTTTATGCTGTCCAGCTATTATTTCTACAAATACATTTTCTCCCCCCCCATTCTCTCTCTTCTCTTTCTGAGAAAGGGTTATAATGTAAATGTTATTATGCTTCATGGTGTCACTGAGTTCCCTAAGTCTTTTCTCATTTTAAATTACTATTTTACCTTTATGTTGTTCAGTTGATTGATTTCCATTACTTTATCTCCAGGTCAATGATCCATTCTTCTGCTTCTTCTAGTCTACTATTTATTTCCTCTAGTGTATTTTTTATTTCGGTTGAGTTCATCTCTGATTGGTTCTTTTTTATATTTACTCTGTCTTTATCATGAGTCTCACTGAGACCCTCTACTTATTTCTCAAGTTCAGTGAATATATTTCTGAATATTACTTTATTTTTTACAGAATTCTCATATTGCTCCTACCCACCCCCAATCTCCCCACTATCTTTTTTTAAAATCATTTTATCTTATTTTATTTTCTTCATGTTAAGTTTACTTTTTAATCCACATCCCCTATTTGATCCATTCCTCCACACTCCTCCCATCTGGAAATCATCATCAGTTCTCTATAGTTAAGAGACTTTTTCTTGCCTTCTCTCTCTCTCTCTCTCTCTCTCTCTCTCTCTCTTCTTAATTTCCTTTGCTCATTTGTTTTGTTTCTTAAATTTCACATATCCATGAAACATATAGTATTTGTTTTTCCCTGAATTATTTTACTTATCATTATACTCTGTGACTCTATCCTTGTTGTTGCATATGGCAAGATTTCATTCTTTTCCTTTAAAATTTTTGTTTACTTATCTGACAGAGAGAGAGAGAGAGAGAGGGATAGAGAGAGGAGAGAATGAGAGAGATAACACAAGTGGCTAGTGGGCGGGGGGGAGCAGGCTCTCTGCCTAGCAGGGAGCCTGATGCAGGGCTCAATCCTAGGACCCTGGGATGATGACCTGAGCCGAAGGTAGATGCTTAATGACCGCAAAGGCGGTCCTGAGAGGAAAGTATATAGCAATACAAGCCTTTCTCAAGAAACAATAAAGGTCTCAAGTACACAACCTAACCCTACACCTAAAGGGGCTGGAAAGAGAACAGCAAAGAAGGTATAAACCCAGAAAAAGAAGAGAAATAATAAAGATCAGAGCAAAAATCAATGAAATAGAAACCAAAAGAACAGTAGAACAGATCAACGAAATGAGGAGCTGGTTCTTTGAAAGAATTAACAAGATTGATAAACCCCTGGCCAGACTTATCAAAAAGAAAAGAGAAAGGACCCAAATAAATAAAATCATGAATGAAAGAGGAGAGATCGCAACTAACACCAAAGAAATACAAACAATTATAAGAACATACTATGAGCAACTATAAACCAGCAAATTTGACAATCTGGAAGAAATGGATGCATTCCTAGAGATGTATAAACTACCAAAACTGAACCAGGAAGAAATAAAAAACCTGAACAGACCCATAACCAGTAAGGAGATTGAAGCAGTCATAAAAATCTCCCAAAAAAACAAAGCCAAGGACCACACGCTTCCTGGTTAATTCTACCAAACATTTAAAGTAGAATTAATACCTATTTTGTTGAAACTGTTCCAAAAAACAGAAATGGAAGGAAAACTGCCAAAGTCATTTTATGAAGCCAGCATTATGTTGGTCCCCAAACCAGTCAAAGACTCTATCAAAAAGGAGAATTACAGACCAATATCCCTGATGAACACGGATGCAAAAATTCTTACCAAAAACTAGCCAATAGGATCCAGCAGTACATTAAAAGGATTATTCACCACAACCAAGTGGGATTTATTCCTGGGCTACAAGCCTGGTTCAACATCTGCAAATCAATTAATGTGATACAATAAATTAATAAAAGAAAGAACAAGAACCATATGATACTCTCAATAGATGCTGGAAAGCATTTGAAAATGTATAGCATCCTTTCTTGATCAAAACTCTTCACAGTATAGGCATAGAATGTACATACCTCAATATAATCAAAGCCATCTATGAAAAACACATAGCAAATATCATCCTCAATGGGGAAAACCTGAGAGCTATTCCCCTAAGGTCAGGAACATGGCAGGGATGTTCACTATCACCACTGCTATTCAACATAGTACTAGAAGTCCCAGCCCTCAGCAGTCAGACAACAAAAAGAAATGAAAGGCATCTGAAATGGCAATGAAAAAGTCAAACTCTCACTCTGCAAATGATATGTGGAAAATCCAGGACTCCACCCTAAAACTGCTTGAACTCATACAGGAATTCAGTAAAGTGTCAGGGTATATAAAAAAAAAAAAATCACAGAAATCTGTTGCATTTCTATACACCAACAGTAAGACAGAAGAAAGAGAAATTAAGGAGTCAATCCCATTTACAATTTCATCCAAACCTTTAAGATACCTAGGATTGGCCTAACCAAAGCGGCAAAGAATTTCTACTCAGAAAACTATGAAATACTCATGAAAGAAATTGAGGAGGTCACAAAGAAATGGAAAAACATTCCATGCTCATGGATTGGAAGAACAAATGCTGTGAAAATGTCTATGCTACCTAAAGCAATCTACACATATAAGGCAATCCTTATCAAAATACCATCATTTTTTTCAAAGAAATAGAATAATCCTAAAATTCACATGGAACCAGAAAAGACCCCAAATAGTCAGAGGAATATTGAAAAAAAAACAAACAAACAAAAAACAAAGCTGGTGGCATTACAATTCCAGACTTCAAGCTCTATTACAAAGCTGTAATCATCAAGACAGTATGGTACTGGCACAAAAACAGACATATAGATCAATGGAATAGAATAGAGATCCCAGAAATCAACCCTCAACTTATGGTCAACTAATGTTTAACAGAGCAGAAAAGAATGTCCAGTGGAAAAAAGACAGTCTTCTCAACAACTGGTGTTGGGAAAATTGGACAGTCACGTGCAGAAGAATGAAAATGGACCATTTCCTTACACCACACACAAAAAGAGATGAATGACATAATCTGAGACAGGGATCCACAGAAATCCTTGAGGAGAACACAGGCAACAATCTCTTCAACCTCAGCCACATCAACTCCTTCTGAGACACATTGCCAAAGGCAAGGGAAGCAAAGGCAAAAATAGACTATTGGGCCCTCATCAAGATCAAAAGTTTTTGCACACCAAAGGAAACAGTCAACAAAACCAAAAAGTAACCGACTGAATTGGAGAAGATATTTGCAAATGACATATCAGGTAAAGGGCTAGTATCCAAAATCTATAAAGAACTTATCAAACTCAACAGCCAAAGAACAAATAATCCAATCAAGAAATGGACAGAAGACATGAACAGACATTTCTTGGAAATCAGACATCCAACAGACACATGAAAAAGTGTTCAATATCACTGGGCATCAGGGAAATACAAATAAAAAACACAGTGACATACCACCTCACCTCAGTCAGAATGGCTAAAATTAATCAGTGAGGAAATGACAGATATGATCAAGGATGCAGAGAAAGGGGTACCCTCCTACATTGCTGATAGGAATGCAAGGGAATGCAGCCCCTCTGGAAAACTGTGTGGAGGTACCTCAAAAAGTTGGAAATAGAGCTACCCTATGACCCAGCAATCACACTACTGGGTATGTAACCTAAAGATACAAATGTAGTAATCTGAAGGGACATGTGTATCCAAATATTTATAGCAGCAATGTCCAGAAGAGCTAAACTATGGAAAGAACCCAGATGTCCATAAAGAAATGAATGCCTATAGAAGATTTGGCATATCTATATAGATACATATACAGATATAGCACACACACGCACACACACACACACACACACACACACATACACACATAATGGAATACTATGCAGTCACCAAAAACTCAAAATTTTGCCATTTACAATGACATTGATAGAACTAGAGCGTATTATGCTAAGTGAAATAAATCAATCAGAGAAAGATAATTATCATATGATCTCTCTGATATGAGGAATTTGAGAGGCAGGGTGGGGTGTTGTGGGGGGAAGGGAGGCAAAAATAAAACAAGATGGGACCAGTGAGGGAGACAAACCATATAAGACTCTTAACCTCAGAAATCAATCTAAGGGCTGCTGTGGGGTGGAAGGACGATGGATAAGGAGGTTGGGTGATGGACATTGGGAAGGTATGTGCTACAGTGAATGCTGTGAAATGTGTAAGACTGATGATTCATAGACCTGTACCCCTGAAACAAATACATTATATGTTAATTTATAAAAGCACCCCTCTTCTAACTAATTTTTGTGCTTTTGTAAAATATAGGTTTGTTTTTGAATAAAAATGTTACTTATACTTTAAAAAAAAGAACCTATGAATTTCTTTAAGGCAGAAACATATTTGTAGAAGCATTGAGTATAAGAGTAACTGTATACAACAAGACTCAAAGATGGCCATGGTTCATTACAATGCAATTGACAAGGAAATTTGGTTATTTCTGTGACACACAACACCTCAATAATTATGCCAGGACATATTAAAACCTTAGGAAATTCTGGAACAATGATGGCGTTCACCAATACACTATAACCTAAGAAGGTTTATCTTTACTTGACCACACTTCTTTCCATGTAATTTGACATACCAAATACACAATCCTACTTAAATTAGAACATGGCTGGTTTTAATCAGATACCAAAAGCTAAAGCAACGAAATAACCAAATGAAGCCAAATCAGAGCTTTAGCAACTAAACCAAATGTCTTCTTCCTAGTTTCTAGTTCCTCCCTAAAAGTCAGAGCTTCGCTGACTGAACTGAAGAGCTTCCTAGCCATGACTTTACTTAATCAAGCAAGAGAAGAAGGCTAAGAGAACTTCTTAGGGAGTTAGGGAGGCAGCTGAATGGGAGAAAGAAATTTAAACCAAACCAAACGGGAGGAAGAAATAAGTTCATGTGCTGTTGCACAAGAAATACTCACCAAGAGGTCTGTCCAAATCAAAACCAAAAAGTGTTTCCTTGCCACAAGATTTAAGTTAAGCACTGAAGGTTGGAGGTCCTCAGTGGGGTTGTGTGTGGTGGAGGACAAGACAGACCCTAGGGCAAAGAGTCTAGCCAGCTGCTTGAAACTGTTACCAGACTCCTGTTACTGGCTGGAGCCTGACAAATCACTGACAGTGAGCTCCTGGTTTGGCTGGTAAATTTGCAAACATCCATTTGTCTGCCAGATGTCCAACAAAGCCAATCCCTGAGACATCAAGTATGCAGCAAGAGAAGGTTTATTGAGAGGCAGCCAAACAAGGATATGGCAGGGGAAACCTCAAATCCATCTTCCCAAAGGAGGCGAGTCAGGGAAATTTAAAGGCAAATGAAAAGGTCTGGGAAAAAGTTGCCGCTGCACTTATTAGTTTGCAACTGTGCTTATCAGTCCTGTTAACCCTTTGGTCACTGGATTCACTGTGCTATTATTAGGTAGAGTGTGTATTCTATAAATTCTTGTCAAATAATAGAAAATGTTAAAATAATAAATAACTGATAGAAAGTTATTTCCTGGTTTCCTATTATAAAACACACTAAAAAACACATACACAGAGACATAATTCAAAACCATTAGTTCCTTCAAAATAAAGTAGACCAATATTTTTAGGAAATCATATCATTGGAAATGTTTTCTATCGCAAGTAAACTTATATCTAACAGTAACAATAAATGAAATTTTATTTTGCTAACATAACAAATTTAGAGTTAATCCTTTCTTTGGGCATTTTTGTCAGTGACTTAAATATCACTGATAACTATAAGTGTCTGGATGCTTTCTTCATGATCACAAGATGGCTACTTTATTTCAAAGCACCATACCTATATTCACTGATGAAGATTGTGAAAGTAGGAATGATAAAATTCTGAGGGAGTCACATCTATCCCCTTTATCATCAAAGAAAATCTTTGGAAGAAATCATCTCAGCAGGTTTTGTCTTACTGGCCAGGATTTAATCACATCAGTCTGCAAAAGAAGACAGTAAAATATGGTATGCAATGTTACAGTTAATTTAGACCAATAACAAACCATTTCTTGGAATTGGCTCTATTGCTGCTTCAAAACAGAGTCTGCGACAGACTTCCATGAATATAGATTCAAAAATTTTCAATGTAATATTGACAAATAGACCAATAGGCTATAAAAAGAATTATACACTATGGCCAAGTGGCATTTATTACAGGTGTGCAAAGCTGGTTCAACATTTGAAAATCAATTATTGTAATCCAATTAGTGTAATCCATTGTATCAACAGATTAAAGAAGGAATATCAAATGATTATGTTAATTGATGCTAAAAAAGCACTTAGTAAAATTTAACAGTCATTAATGACAAAAACTGTTAAAAAAGAGGAATAGAAAGGAACTTCATCAAATTGGTAAAGAACACCTACAAAAAACCCTTATAGCTATTGTTATACTTAATGGCAAGAAACTAGAAATTTTCCCACTAAAATCAGGAAGAAGGCAAGAATGTCCCACTCACCATTCATTTTCAATATTTTACTCTTAGTCTCAGCTAGTGCAATAAGGCAAATAATCATAGAAAGTTATTTTGTGTATGTAGAAAACTGAATGTTAATGTTTATATATAAAGGGAATAGACTGAGGATAGTCAATAACACAATTATTGAAGGAAAAATAAAGTAAAAAAATAAAGATACCACACAACTTCAAGACATACTGTAAATTTCCAGTTATCAAGTCAGTGAATTATTGATGAAAGAAGAGTTAAATCAATATCACAGAAGAGAGCCCAGAAATATACCCACACAAATATAGCTAGCTAATTTTTGACAATGGAACAAAGGGACTACAATGGAGAAAGGATAGTCTTTCCAACAAATGTTGAATAACTGTGTATCCACATGCAAAAAATATCTCAACCCAAATCTTATATATTTCACAAAAATTAACTCAAAATGAATCACAAACTAAATGTAAAATGTAAAACTAAAAACTCTAAGAAGAATATAGGAGAAAATCCAGATGAACTTGGTTTGATATTGACTTTCTTTATATAACTCCAAATGCACTATTTATGAAAGAAAAAAAAATTAATAAACTGTACTTTATGAAAAACAAAAGCAAACAAACAAAACTTCTCTGTGAGAGACATAGTCAAGAGAATGAGAAGACACGCCATAAACTGGGAGAAAACATTTGCAAAAGACATAGCTGAGAAAAGACTATTATCCCAAATATACAAAAAAAAACTTAAAATTCAATAATGATAGAAAATCAATTAAAATGTGGACAAAATATCTCAACAAATACCTTAAAATAAGACACATAGATAGCAAATAAGCATATGGAAGAGTTCTCAATATCATATGTCACTTAGAAATGATAAGTTAAAACAGTGAGATACCACCACACACTTTTAGAATGGTCAAAATCGTGAACACTTAGAATACCAACTACTGCCAGGGATGTGGAGAAACAAGAACTCTCATTCTTTGATGGTAGGAATACATAATGTATAGCTACTTTGGGAGCCAGTTTGTTAGTTTCTTGCAAAACTAAGCATATGACCCAACAACTGTGATCTTTGGTATTTACCCAAAGGAGTTGAAAACTTATGTCTATACTCAGTAACTACTAATATGAACAAAATCAAACGGTCTTTTTCTCCAATTGATTCCTTGTTGTTTAAAGACACACACAAAACATTAATGGATGAAATCATATTGTGTCTGATATTAGGCTCACATAACCTTGCTAGTGGTTGAAGTTGGAAGTTACATCTAGATTCAGGTGAAACAACATTGACTATGATCTGATCATTGTTGAAACTGGGTACTAGATAGGGAGTGAGTTCATTACATTATTGTGGATAACTGTGTTTATGTCTAAAATTTGCCAGAAATTGTTAGACTTTTACCTGAGGCTCACATTCTGTTTTGAAATCATGTTATGTTTAATTTGTATTTTTGGAAATGATTGTTGTTGGTGGGAAATAAACTCTTAATAAAACCTTCACTGATTTGAGGGCAAAAATCAAGTTTGTTTTCTGGAAAAGGGACATACAAGTTAATGGCTTAATTAAAATTACCTAGTTTATGTCTTTTGATTCTAATTTCCTTCTAATTGTGCCAAAATACTTAATAATACCTTTGATCTGATTGCTACTTTGACACAATGGCCTTTCTAAAAAAACATTATTAGTTTGTGAAGACTAAAATGATTTGGCAAAATATGATCCATGGTAAAACCTAGTGATTATCTAAGATTAGATGACTGGGTAAGTTCTACAAGGGGAAATCAGGACATTTTTGTGGGTTATGTAAATATCTCTTGGGAATTTCCAAAGCTACTTGGGGAAAAGCGATCTTATAAACTCCTGAACTCCCAGACTTCAAGCAAGTTGTATGTAGACCCAGACGTTATTTTTGTGTGTTTTTTAATGGGTCACTAAAGAAATGTGTGACCATGGAAGGCCAGACTAGATAACTGGAAATATAGCATTAATTTTTAATTTATTACTGAGTTCTTTAAAGATAAATCAGGAGCATCCACTCAAAGTGACTTGTTATTCTCACGATGTAATTACCTCTTCCTAAAAAAAAAAAATTGGTAAATCAACACTATCAGCATTCGATGGCTTTATAGCTGAGCTTGTATAAGGTACATATTTATTAAATTTATAAAATTATAAAGGAATATATCTTAAAATTTTTCATATGAATAATTTTCCTAAGATACTGAATGGCAAGGAAACAACTTACCAATTCTCTTTGAAATTTAAGTATTCCTCCAAATAGCACCTGAGAATTCTTTCTATGAATGAGCAGTCCATGGAGCAGTTCCTAGTCACATATATCAATTCAAAAAACTGTGGCTAGCAGCATTTAGGTCTATTAAATGATGTGCCTTGAGTTTGAAGATAGTTAATAAACTTTATATCTGAGGAAAGCATTGAATTTCATTTCTAACACTGTAAACATAGATCAAAATGAAGTTGCATTAAAGCCAGTATAATCACAGTAGAATCTGAAATTGTGTACTATGTATGTCAGTTTCTGATATCTTTAAATATCAGAAAAATTCCCTTGTAGATGTTGCATGTACTGAAGAAGGAAATACATCTCTCTCTATATATAGAGATGTATTTCCTATATATATATAGATGTGTATATATACACATCTATATATATATATGATGGTGAGTGCTTTATGGATCAATAAGCCACATGTCATGACAAAGTTCAAAAAAGCTTAGTAGATTAGTATGAGATGAGAGGTAGAAATAATAAAATCAGTTTTTCTTTTTAATTTTCAGTCTTCATATCTATAAATGGGATTGTTTATAGTCTATATTTTTATAAGATGAAATAACTGCATCACAAATATTTTATTTTACATATTTAGTAGTGCAAATTTGTTACTCTACAGTACTAATAATTCATTTACATCTTTACTTATGTTACCTTTGACACCCATGTTGGTCAATATTTTTCAAATTATAGATATCTTTTTAATTCCATTTTTTAGGGGAAAGGGTGTTTTATATATGCATATATACGATATATGTGTATATATCATATGTATATAATTTCTTTATTTATTTTTAGAGAAAGTATGAGTGGGAGGAGGGGCAGAGGAAGAGGGAAAGAATCTTTTTTTTTTTTTAAAGATTTTATTTACTTATTTGACAGACAGATTACAAGTAGACAGAGAGGCAGGCAGAGAGAGAGGAAGGGAAGCAGACTCCCTGCGGAGCAGAGAGCCCGATGCGGGGCTTGATCCCGGGACCCTGGGAACATGACCTGAGCTGAAGGCAGAGGCTTTAACCCACTGAGCCACCCAGGTGCCCTGGGGGAAAGAATCTTAAGCAGACTCCCTGAAGAGCCAATGTAGGATTCCATCTCACCACCCTGAGACCATGATCTGAGTTGAAATCAGGAATCAGATGCTTAACCAACTGAGCCACCCAGGCAACCTGTAAGGGTGTTATTTAGGACATTTAATATAATTCACTCACTGATTCAAAGAATATTCCTAATATCATCTTTTTTTTTTTAAAGATTTTATTTATTTATTTGACAGACAGAGATCACAAGTAGGCAGAGAAGCAGGCAGAGAGAGAGGAGGAAGCAGGCTCCCTGCTGAGTGAGAGCCTGATTCAGGGCTCAATATCAGGACTCTGGGATCATGACCTGAGCCAAAGGCAGAGTCTTTGACCCACTGAGCCATCCAGGCATCCCTCCTAATATCATCTTATGCTAGGACTGCTCTAGACCCTAGGGTCAAAGCAGTGCACACATAGAAAAAAATTCTCTCATGAATTACATGTGCTGTTGGGAGACAGATATTAAACACACACAAACACATATGTGCACACATACACACATATGTAACAGGTGAAAATAAGTATTCTGATAAGGAAAAAAGGAGAGTAAAATTATGGGGAATAATGATGAGGTCTATTTTATATCAGGGAACAAAAACTATCTCTCTGGCAGTATTTGGCAATTTTAATCTATCTAAGAGCTGATTTTAAGGGTTTTTTCTCTCCCAAAACCATATCTTTAAAAAAGATTTCTATTTATTTGCTAGAGAGAGAGAGCAAGTAAGAGTGCACAAGCAGGGGTAGCAGCAAACAAAGGCAGAGGGAACGGCAGGCTCCCTGCTGAGCAAGGTGCCCATGTAGGACTGGGACCTTGGAACCCTGGAATCATGACTTCAGTTGAAGTCAGCTGCTTAACTGACTAAGCCACTTGGGTATCCCTAAAATACAGATTTCTTAACTATAGAGAAGAAACAGATGGTTGCCAGACCAAGGTGGGTAGGGGGTGGGTGAAATAGATGAAGGGGATTAAGAGTTATCTTGATGAGCACTGAGTAATATATGGAACTGCTGTATCACTATGTTGTATACCTGAAACTAGTATAACACTATATGTTAGCTACACTGGAATTAAAATTTTAAAATGTTAAAGCTGGGTTTTTTGTACAGAACATTGAGTTGTTTTTTTTTTCCAGTCCACTCTGAAAATTTATCTTTGTATTTAGACTATTAATCTTAAAAGTGATTTTAATATAGATTAATATCCACCACATGTGTAACTACTATTTATTTCATTTTTTGTTTCTTTTTTTCTTTTATTTCTTGGCTTTCCTTAGAAGGTTTTAATTGTGCACTTTTTAAAATTCCATTTTTTCTTCTTAGTTTTTTTTTAATGGTTTCCCTAAGTTTGTAAGATAATGTTTTAACTAACCTAAGTCCACCTTCAAATAACATTATACCACTTCACATTTAGTTCCTGTGTCATATGACAGAATAATCTCACTTCCTTATATTTCTTATAGAATTGCTATCTATTATTCATCTTATTTTGCCATAAACTATCATCATAGATACATCATAGATCATCATTGCTATTATTTTTATTTTTAATATTTTTAGGGAATTATGAATAAAGAGTTAAAATATTTTATTTAACCTTCAATTATTCCTTCTCAGATGTTCTTTCTTCTTTTTTGTAGATCTGAGTTTCTTTTTCTTTTAAAGATTTCATTTATTTATTTATTTATTTTGAGAGAGAGAGAGAGAGAGAGAGCACACGAGAGGGGAGAAGGTCAGAGGGAGAAGCAGACTTCCCCATGGAGCTGGGGGCCCAATGCGGGACTCAATCCTGGGACTCCGGGATCATGACCTGAGCTGAAGGCAGTTGCTTAACCAACTGAGCTACCCAGGTGCCCTCTGTTTCCCCTTTTTATTCAGACTTTCCTAAGTACTATAAATCAGAGCATCTGTGTCTTGTATCTCCTACTGTTATTATACTGAAGCCCTGCTGATGTGGTAGTAAGAAGTGGGGGGTAAAAAGAACTCTATAACCTTATGTCTAAGTCTGTCTTTTATGGGCCTATCTTTTGATAAGTCTGCTCTCCCCAGATTGTGATGTACAGCTACATATCTCAATTTTATGTTCCCTCTTCCATGAGAAAAGAATGCTTTTGGGGGCTGCAGTGGTAGAAATGTGCTTCCCCAGGTGGAAAAAGGCCTTAGTAAGATATTTCCTCTATAGAGAAAACCTTTGTTATTAATAATGCTCTAGGAATATTTCACAATATCTATTCTGCTACTACCAGAGCCACAAGGGGATCTTTATAACTCTGGTGGGGTTCATGAAAATAAAACACACAAATGTATGGAGATCTCCTTGTCTGTGACTTCTAGGTATTTCTGTTCTGAAGCTGTCCACATCTGGCTTCTGGAAATTCTTTAATTTTGCCATTTAATTGGACTTTTCTCCAGTTAAGCAGATTGTGACTGCAACTCTCTGCATCCACCAGTCTTTCAAGATTTTGTAGCAGTTGTTTGCCCAAGACCTTAGTTTTCTGATGGGTACAAGTAAGTCATTGATTTTCAGTTTGTCTATCTTTTTCTGTCCTAGTCATAAGGATAGAAGTGATGATTTTCAAGTTCTTCACATTTTGAACTGAAAACAGGAGGTTGAATTTATGGACTAGTGAGAACTATAAAGGGCTAGTATGGATGAAAGTATAATTTTAAGAGGCTGTTGCATTTTACCTATACTTCAAAGAAAGCTTTGCAAAAGAGAGAGGAGGGGCAGAGAGATGTATCAAAGATGACACCAAAGTTTTAAATCTGAGTAATAGAACTGAGTTGCCACTTATTCTCATTAGGGAAAGGCAGAAGGAAGCAAGATTTTTGGGGTTGGCAAAAGAAAAACAAACAAACAAACAAACAAACTGTCACCTATCAACTTGGAGTGCCCTGCCCCTTTCTTTGGTTTCTTTCTACCTTCTAGGTACAGGGGCCAATTTCAGATTACAACAAGGAAGCTCCAGGGAGAGTTATGAATCAACATTGTTGAGAACTAAAAATCCTTCTTTCAAAGACTGAATTCACCATAACTCCATTTTATGCATGAAGAAGAGCAAAAGTAATTAAATTTGAATAAAGAGATACCTAGAAGCCAGGGTCATTCTCACTGCTCTTTAGTTCATCAAATTATCACCTAAGATATGTTTTCTCTTTAAATTTCTCTAAAGATATAAATGACAAAACCCCCCTATTTCTCACTACACATTGATTATGTTAAATGCTGCTTATAAATTTTGTTTCTTTTTCCATCACCAAATTTTAAATTATATTGTGATAAACTTAGCTTGTATTGTGATCTAATGTTTTCTATAAATTGGACTATGATGGCAAATGTCTTTTAGAGGTTTCTGAAAGTTCACCTGCAAATTCGAAAGCAAATAATGAGTATATTATAAAAAATAATCCCAGTTTAATGAAGCTGAAACTTTCTTCCAATCTTATTCTGAGATCTTCAGCAGCAGAAATACACTCTTTAAATTATTTAACTACATCAATTTCTAGTGTTATTGAGAGGATGCAGACTCTACGTATTCTTAAGTTTAACCCACGTATTTAGTTTAATATTGCATCTAATTTGCATAGCAAATTATGACCCTTATGAAATATATTATGTGCATATCAAAATATAAAGCATTAAAGTAATCTTCCAGAATACATATTGAAATATTTACATTATTTAATAAAATTCCAATTCATTGTGTTTACATTTCATCATATTTGAAACATAACTTCAGCATCTAGATAATTCTCTATTTCTCATTCCAAGTATTTTCTTTCATACTGTTTCCTTAGCTGGAAATATATTTACATTAGCTTAGTTAAAGGCCTAGTTATGAAAAGAAAGGAGAAATGGAGGGCCTGGAATAGACAAGCCTTAGAGTGAAATGACACCAGTGAGTTGAATGCTGTGCATTTTTCTCTGTCTCCTTTTCTCCCTCCTTTTCCCTGCCTTCCCTGCTGTTTTTAATAAGTCCTATCCATCCTTATTCAAATATATTCAATTCCCTAGTTTTCACGGTAAAATGATCAATTAATATGGTCAAGCCTTGCTCTTCTGCATTTAAAAGAGTGGCCATAGAGAAGGTATAGTTTCTGAACCAGATTCTATAATCCCTAGAATGGATGTCGCTGAGTCTATTTGGGTGAGGGTTTTTTTTTCCCCCTAAACCAGTCAACTGTGGCATAACATGATAACGTTGAGTTTGAGTAGTGCTAATCTTTTATCCATTGCTGTGGATATGAGCAATAGAAAGGATTATTTCTAAAATGGTCTTGGTAATGATATTTCTAAAATGATATGATGATTAAGGATAAATGTATGGAATTGTATGGACACAAAGGATTCATTGTGATATTCTTCTCCAGTTAAAACTAAAATTAAAACCAAACTGTAGTAAAATAGATTAAAACAATCACTGTTTTCAGTTTTTTTTCCAAGAAAGTATCAGAGCCAACTAAAATATAAATTACTTCCAAGATGAGGGGAGAAAGGGTATATGCCTATTCCCAATTGACCAGATGTAGACCCAAAGGAACAAGATGAATAGGAGTTCATGTGATGATATTGTAATCTTTGTCCTTACAGTCACTTAGATGGGTTGCTTAAATAGTTCCTTACATAATATTCTGACAGAGTCTGTGTGGAATGGAGTAGTGTGCATTCTGGTGCTGAATATAAATTCATAAATGATCAGCTGGAGATGGACATGTGAAAATATCTGGAAAAAGACTAATACTTTTCTATTAAATGCATAAATGCACATCTCTCCTTCTTATGGGCACTTAATGAGTGTTAAATTGTAACACTGTAAGTATGTGAGGAAATGGGTACACTCCCCTTCCCCAATACATACAGGAAGCTAGAGAAATCTTTAGAACTCATAGCATTCATTCATTCATTCACCTGTTCACTTAAAAAGAATCAGGTTAAGGTACCTAGGTTTAGAGACAGGTAACTTTTTAAGTATTGCAATTTTAACAAGATGGTTATTTGACTTTGGGTATGCTACTTAACTTTTCTGTGTGTCACTATTCTCTCCTACAAAAGGAAGATAATAATATCCTCTTAGGAGGTGTATTTTTAGAATTATATAAAAAAATGTTTTCAAAGTTCCTGGCACTTAATATATGATCAAACAATTGTAATGTTTGTGATTAGCTTTATCATTAATTGTCATCACTATCATCATCATCAATTTTTTTATTAAGTAATCACTATGAAGGACTGATAAGTGATACCGGGAAATAATGATAAATCATATAATTTTCTCTGTTCAAGCTATTCATGCAGAAATCTTCATCTTCTAATAGCTTAGGATAGATCTAAATTAAATAATCCTCATGGATGACCCCTTATACAGAGCATTGAGTTTACACTGCCATTCATAGGACAGACATATAGAACAAGTGCTACAATTGTGATGTGTTCAGATTCAAGTCTCCATTACTGAGTCACATCTTCACAAATCTCTAGCTTTATTAATTTGTTATAGGTTATTTTGCCTTTTCCATTTTTGTCCACAGAGGCACTCTCCATGTTTGAACAAATTTTCACAGCAAATGCTAAAGTTATAAGTGAATAAAGTACATTGGGTGTTTTAAAATGTTTCTCTGCCTGAGGTCCAAGTAACTGTTTCTAACTATCATTTAATTTTTGCAGTTCCACTGCATTGACATACTACAAGCAGTTTTAAAGTGGAACTAACTATACTTAGCTTCTTGGAAGGTGCTTGTTTTCTGCTACTGTAATAAGCTATCTGTAATGAAACCATACCTTGTAGTTATGAAAAGGCATCAGCCCCAGTGGTTTCATTGGCATTTCTGTCTGCCAGCAGAAAGCAACATAAGAAATAATAAGACAAAACAAAACTGCAATAAAAAAATCACAAAATATTATTACTAAAAGATTTTTCTCCTCCAGGCAGAACATAATCAAATATCATAAGGTAAGGTTAACATAATTTTATAAATCCTCACCTTCCCCAATATACCAATTCATTTAGAAGTTAATATATAATATTTTCTTCTTTCTTGCAGTTGTAATAATACATTAGAAATAGATAGCTTACCTTCATATAAATGTATATAGAAATCTCATTTAGTATCTTTTATAATATTTATGTTATATATCCACTTAACTCTAAACGCATACAACTGCTTTATACTTTCCAGTATTTGGTCATATACAATTGTAATGTATTTATGATGGATTACAAAATATATTAATCAGTATTATATTATTTCTGAAAGTGATATACTCTAATGGATGTTAATTGATCAAAAATGTTCTAAATTAGAGAAGAGAATTATTTTCTGTATCTCTTTCCTCATAAAGCAACAGAGAAAACAATATGCAACTTTAAAATTTATATTATTGGTAGAACTTGCAGTTTGTATTTCAAATGATAATTTTATGTTCACTCCAACATGTACATATGGAGTTTATTTTTCTTCCTTTTTCTCAATACCCATCACCTGTCTACCACATCCCCCACCCCCTTCCCCTCTGAAACCCTCGGTTTGTTTCCCAGAGTCCAGAGTCTCTCATGATTCATCTCCCTCTCTGGTTTCTCCTACTTTAATTTTCCCTTCCTTCCCCTATGGTCCTCCACACTACTCCTTATGTTCCATATATGGGTGAAACCATATAACTGTCTTTCTGTGATTGATTTATTTCACTTAGCATAATCCCTTCTAGTTCCATCCATGTTGATGCAAATGGTAGGTATTCATCCTTTCTGATGGCTGAGTAATATTCCATTGTATATAAGAACCACATCTTTATCCATTCATCTGTTGAAGGGCATCTGGGCCCCTTCTACAGTTTGGCTCTTGTAGACACTGCTGCCATGAATACTGGGATGCATGTGTCCTTTCTTTTCATTACATTTGTGTCTTTGGGATAACTAGCTAGTAGTGCGATTGCTGGGTCTTATGGTAGCTCTATTTTTAACACCTTGAGGAACCTCCATACTATTTCCCAGAGTGGCTGTACCAGCTTGCATTCCAACCAACAGTGTTAGAGGGTTCTCCTTTTTCCACATCCTTGCCAACATTTGTTGTTTCCTGTCTTGTTAATTTTAGCCATTGTAACTGGTATAAGGTGCTATTTCATTGTGGTTTTGATTTGCATTTCCCTATTGCCAAGTGATGTGGAGCATTTTTTTTTCATGTATCTGTTGGATGTCTTCTTTGGAGAAGTGTCTGTTCATGTCTTCTGTCCATTTCTTGAGTGGATTATTTGTTCTTTGGGTTTGAGAAGTTTGAGGAGTTCTTTATAGATCTTGGATACCAGCCCTTTATCTGATATGTCATTTGTGAATTTCTTCTCCCATTCTGTAGTTTTGTTGATTTATTCTCCCATCTTAGTTTTGTTGACTCTCTCCTTTGCTGTGCAGAACATCTTTATCTTGATGAAGTCCCATTAGTTCATTTTTGCTTTTGTTTCCCTTGCCTTTAGAGATGTGTCTTGCAAGAATTTGCTGCAGCTGAGGTCGAAGAGGTTGCTGCCTGTGTTCTCCTCTAGGATTTGATGGATTCCTGTCTCACATTTAGGTCTTTCATCCATTTTGAGTTTATCTTTGTGTATGGTGTAAGAAAATAGTCAAGTTTCATTGTTCTGCCTGTGGCTGTCCAATTTTCCCAGCACCAATTATTGAAGAGACTGTTTTTTGTTTGTTGTTTTTTCCCATTGGATATTTCTTGCTTGGTCAAAAATTAGTTGACCATAGAGTTGAAGGTCCATTTCTGGACTCTCTATTCTGTTCCTTTGATCTATGTATCTGTTTTTGTGCCAGTCATGCTGCCTTAGTTTTGTTGATTATTTTCCTTTGCTTTGCAGAATGTTATTTTGATATAGTCCAGATAGTTAATTTTTCCTTCTGTTTCTTTTACCTCAGAGACCTATCTAGAAAAGTTGCTGCAGCTAATATCAGAGAAATTGCTGCCTGTGTTGTCTTCCAGGATTTTCATGTTTTCAGTTCTCACATTTAGGTCTTTAATCCATTTTGAGTTTATCTCTATGTATGGTGGAAGAAAGTGGACCAGTTCCATTTTTGTTGCTACTATCCAGTTTTCTCAACACCATTTGTTGAAGAGACTGTCTTTTGTCCATTGGCTATTACTTCCTGCTTTGCCAAACATTACTTAACCATTTAACTGTGGAGTTCTTTGTTTTCTCTTCTTTTCCCTTGATCAATTTGTCTATTTTTGTGCCAGAATCCTACTGGTTTCTACTATAGGTTTCTAATATAACTTGAATTCTGGAATTGTGATGTTTCCAGCTATCTTTTTCTTTTTGAAGATTGCTTTTGCTATTTGAAGTCTTCAGTAATTCCATATGATTTTATGGTTCTTTGTTCTAGTTCTGCAAAGAATGCTATTGGTATTTTGAAAAGGATTTCATTAAATGTGTAGATTACTTTTGATATTATAGACATTTTGGTAATATCCATTTTTAACTCACTATCATAAAACTGTCTTTACACTTATTTCTGTCATCTGCAATTTCTTTTGTCAGTATTTTGGTTTTCAGGGTACAGGTATTTCACATTGGTTAGGTATCTTCCTAAGTATCTTATTATGTTTGGTGCAATTGTAAATTGGATTTTTTTCTTAATTTCTTTCTGCTGCTTCAATATTGAAGTATGGAAATGCAACAGATTACTGTACATTGATATTATATACTGTGACTTTACTGAACTCATTGATCAGTCTAGCAATTTTTTGGTGGAGTCTTTGGGTTTTCTTTTTGTGTGTGAGTAAAGAGATAAAAATTTATTAAGTTTATTAGGTGAAGATACAGAAAATTTCTCAAGAGTGAGAAGGGTCCTGACAGGGTTGCTGATACAAAGTTTCTTCTTTTAAAAATAAAACTGTAAAATAAGAGCAACAAGTTTATTTGCTTTTTAAAAAAAATCAGTTAACATATTTATTGATAGATGTTGGAATGCTCAGTTATTTTGAGTTCTGAACAAACTCATTCAGGGTGATTGCTTTTCTTTCCCAATTGATAAGAAGCCTCCATGAGGACTTTGTATCCAGATTAATAAACTGATCGTCTACAATTAGCTGTGCTTGGTGAAGGTTTCACATATAGATCAGAGGCTTAATAAGTTAATTAGTGTAAAAGTCTATGCCATTTGGCATAGTCATCAACCATTCCTATGCCCTACTTACTATTTTTATATATCCCCATAGAATATCCATAGAGAATCCACAGAGAATTCTCATTCTCTGCTTTTGCAGACTTCCCAAAGTATCCTCAATGCACTGATTTTTCTCTCTACTGGGCCTCAGCTTAGACTCTTTACTACATCTGGAATGCAAAGTCATCACCCCTTTCTAAAAAGAAATTATTGCCTCTTCTTCCAGCCTAACTAAAAGACTCATCCACATAAAACTTTCTCCTGTGGGAATGAAACTTTTCCCTCTACCATTTATCTACAGTATTGTGCTTATTTACAGTGCACAACATTTTTTGTTCTACAATAGACAGTGTATACATGTTTGCTTTCAATATTCTGTGTAGTCTCCATAAATTTGTTTTTAAAACTTGCAAAGATTAGCATTCAATAAATGCTTTTAGAAAATTGATGTAAATACCATTTTTGTATAAATGTGGAAACTGGGGTTAGCAGCTTTAAGTAACAATATAAGATTACTTTTCTAATAATAAACTGGTAGGAACAAAATTCAGGTTGCCTGGGAATCAATCCTTTCTACCATCTGGAATTGACTTCATCCTGTATCTATTTTCTCACACCCTCTGCATACTTAGATTTTGCTTCCTACTAAATTGTTTCTAGAAATCCTCACTTTCAATAAAACTAAGGAGGTGAGTTTGTAAAGGATGTGCATAAAACATTAGATTTTAGGGACACCTGGGTGGCCCAGTCAGTTAAGTGTCTGCCTTTGGCTCAGGTCATGATCCTGGGATCCTGGGATCAAGTCCCACATCAAACTCCTGCTCAGCTTGGAGCCTGCTTCTCCCACTGCCTGTAACTCCCCTTGCTTATGCTCTCTCTGACGAATAAATAAAATGTTAAAAAAAGTTAGATTTTATATTTGGGGCATTATTCACTCTTGGTGCTTTCTTATCAATGACCTCTGTGGTCTTGTTTTCAGAACTGTTATGCAAATTAAAAATCTAGGTGATGGGGCACCTGAGGGGCTCAGTGGGTTAAGCATCTACCTTTGGCTCAGGTCATGATCTCAGGGTCTTGGGACTGAGCCCCATATTGAGCTCCCTGCTCAGTGGGGAGTCTGCTTCTTCCTCTTTCTCTGCTGCTCCCCTGCTCTTGCTCTTTCTCTCTCTCAAATAAATAAATAAATAAAACATTAAAAAATATCTAAGTGACAAAATCAAAAGCCTCTGCAGGAGAAAAATGAAATTGTACAGAGTAAGTTTGGTGTAGTATTATTAAATTTGTCAGAAAAATATAGTTATTATAAAATTTGGCCAATCTAAGAAACTTGACTTCATCCTGGGAAAATACCATTCATTCCTGTTAATAATATCCCTCTAAAGAGATATTTACGTGTGAAAATGAATACAAGGAAGTTCATATACCCTGAAATTTCTACACTGGTAATTATAAACACATGAGGAATCTAGTGGTAAACAATTGAGAGGGTCATTTAAATCAATCAATCAATCAATCAATCAATCTAACCTATAAAGTAGAGAAGGTAGATATTATTTCTTGTTTGTAAGTGAAGAAACAAAATGACTTGCCTAAGTTTAATAGCTAGTAACTGGTTGATCTGGAAGTTAGTTATTTCTGTTACTAGTCCATTTCCCCCACTCCATTATCTTGTATTCACTTAAGAAATGATTACTGTGGACATCGAAGCATACTATCTCATCTGGATCTCTCTGATAGTCTGTTCGAAATATTTTTACCATTATTTTTTCCCATTATTTTTAGTAGTTAGTGAATGTTTACCCACTCCTAGTCTGTTCTAAGTGCATTAATTCTATTAACTAATTCAACCTTCTCAACAATAGTATAAGAAGGTAAATCTGCTGCTTATATTTAGATTCCTACTAATCTCTCATTCTTTGTGTCAGTCCTGTGAGGTGGATTATTATATTTTCCATTTTATAGAAAGTAAGTAAATTTATGGAAAGTAAGGATGAGTAAGCTAAGACATGGAAGCTAAAACAGCCTTTGACAATAGGCTGACTTGAGAACCTGCACTCTCATGTTAGTTTGCTAAGAGTCCTATAGGTTGTATGATCTTACATGGGCTATCTTCTTTCTCTGGGTTTCCATTTTCTGATATATAAGATGAATAGGATAACAGTTCTTGTGTTAAAAAATGACTGTGATAATTAAATGTGTTTAATGTGCTTAGCAGAGTGACTGGTACAGGATTAGTTATTTTAAAAATGATAGCTCTAATTTCACTGCCTTTTAAATCAGTCTCATATTTAATCCATCCATTAATATTAAGCAGTAAAATTAGACATGAACTTAATTTTTTAATCAAAGGTATGTCAACACTAGAATCTTAACCAATCATTGACAATAGCTCATGGTCATGGGGATGAAGTCATAATAGAATTGAGTTATGTTTGATATGATGAGACCAGCTGGCCATACATAAAACTGACTTAGAGTAAGCATGGCAGAGTTACACCTAAAAATCCAAATGAAGCAATATTATATTATAACCATCAGTATACTATAACTAAAGAGATATTTGAAATAATTGATATTTTTATTAATAAGTAATACCTTTTATTTGTAGGAATTGAGAAAGAACTAGTTTTAAAGAGAAGAAAATAAAAACCAAAAGGCTACCATTGTTCCAGTTATCTACTGTTACATAACAAGCCACAGCAAAATTTCAGCATTTAAAGGGATAATTTGTTATTATTTCTCACAGCCCAGCAGCCTGATTCTACTCTGGGGCCCATTATATAGTTGCAAATATATTGTAGATGGGTCTAGAGTCACCTGAAGGCTATTTCACCCACATGTATTGTTCTTGGTGGGATATCTGGAGGAACTGAGGAGTTGTCAAGCACGTGTGTGTGTGTGTGTGTGTGTGTGTGTGTGTGTACATGCACACACTCTCACATGTTTCTCTCTCTCTGTCTTTCCCCATACAAACTATTCCCATGGATAATTTAGACTTCCTCACAGTAGTAGTGGAACTATTCACATGGTATCTGGTTTCCCCAGAGCAAGCATTCTAAAGAAATAAAGTAAAACTGTTACTCCCTTAAATTTTGGGATGGCCAACTGGCATATAATCAATTATCCCATATTCCATGGTTGAAATAGTCCCAGAGTCTTCCCAGATTCAAGAGGAGGGGAAATAGATGCTGCATTTATTTAAATAAATATCAAAGCATTTGTGGCCATTTTAAATTTTCTACAACCATCCATATGCTTTCAGCTATTTTAAGCATATACACTTTGCATCAATAAAAATCATAGTATTTGTTAAAGAATAAGATTACTACATCTGTATCTTCAGGTTTATTTTAGAGAAAGTTCTGTGTGCATTTCAGAAGAATGAGTATTCTGTTGTTTTAGGGTGGAATGTTCTATATATCTACGAAGTCCATCTAGTCCAACGTGTCATTCAAAGCTCTTGTTTCTTTGTTGATCTGTTTAGATGATCTGTCCAGTGCTGAGAGTGGATTGTTAAAATCTCCCATTAATAATGAATTGTTGTCAATCTGATTCTTATTTTGGTTAACAGCTGGCTTATGTAGTTGGCTGCCCCCATGTTGGGGCATATATATTTACAATTATTAGATTTTCTTTTGGATAGACCCTTTAAGAATGATATAATGCCCCTATGGATCAATTATTACAGTCTTTAGTTTAAATTCTAGTTTGTATAATGTAAGAATTGCCAACCCAGCTTTCTTTTGAGGTCCACTGGCATGAAAATGGTTCTCCATCCCCTCACTTTCAGTCTGGAGGTGTCTTTAGGCTCAAAATGAGTCTCTTGTAGAAAGCATATGGATGGGTTCTGTCTTTGTATCCTATCTGCAACCCTGTGCCATTTTATGGGAGCATTTAGGCTATTCACGTTGAGGTTTACTACTGATAGATATGGCCATCTTACTCTCTGTACAGTTCCTGTTTCTATGGATTGTCTCTGTATATTTATGGTCCATATCACTCTTGGGATCTTCTTTTATAGAATCCACCTTAGTATTTCTTGCAGGCACCAGAATGTTCATAGCAGCAATGTCCATAATATCCAAACTGTGAAAGGAGCTAAGATGCCTTCAACAGATGAATGGATAAAGAAGATATAGTACATATACACAATAGAATATTATTCAGCCATCAGAAATGATGAATATCCACCATTTTCATCAACATGGATGGAACTGGAGAGAATTATTTTAAGTGGAGTAAGTCAAACAGAGAAAGACAATTATCCTATGGTTTCACTCATATGTGGAATATAAGCAATAGCATGGAGGACCATAGGGGAAGGGAGGGAAATCCAAAGGGGGAGAAATCAGAGAGGGAAATTAACCATAAAATACTATGGATGGGGTCTCAGAGGGAAGAGGGTAGGGGGAGGGGTAATAGGGTAATGGGTATTGAGGAGGGCATGTGCTGTGATGAAGATTGGTGTTACACTTAACTAATGAATCATTGAACACTGTATCAAGGACTAATTATGTATTATAAAATGGCTAACTGAACATAATAGAAATTTAAATAAAATTTTTTAAAAAATAAAAAAATAAAATTGCTTAACAGCACATTTTCAAAGTTTTTTTGGCATTTGATAATCTCATAATATGTTATTAATGGATATTTATAAACTATGTAAATATTCCTACTGTTGCACATGTCAATTTGTTTATCATTTCTCACTCTTATAATCAACAGCAGGATGAGCATCCTTTTAGCTTAATTGTTGAGGAATTCTAAAGTAATTTCCATAAGAAATATCCCAAGAATCAGAATTACTGAATTTTAATATGTACTGAGAAATGTTTAAATGTGAAATTAAAACATGAGGCCCCAAAGACATATCTCACCTATCTAAATCAAAGGACTTCTATAAACTCATCTCATTGCCACTGCAAAAGAAATTTTGTACAACATTTTCACTGAGGATTTTGAAGAGATGCTACATTTAACCTGTCCATATTCAGTGTTAAGGCTCAAATTCTTCCAATATTTTATGTTTTGACATGATTTATGCAATGGCTGAAATAATGAAATCACTGAGGAAGAAATCCTAGATATTTTAAGTGGAATGTGCCATACTTTAGACCCTAAGATTCTGGACAATAACAAAAAGAATCCTCTACAGAAGAATATGAATTATCTATATATTGATCTAGATCTAGGAACAATCAATTAATTGATAAATATTTAACTAAATTAGAACATAAAAGTGAGCAATGCCAGAGACAGCATGAAGAAAGCTACAATTATCCTAGCTATACAAATAATAAAGCTATACAATAATCCTAACCCCTCACTGTACACTTCTTAATTTTTTCTTAATTTTTATTTTTTAAATAAACATATAATGTATTATTAGCCCCAGGGGTACAGGTCTGTGAATCACCAGGTTTACACACTTCACAGCACTCACCATAGCCCTCACTGTATATTTATCTCCCCACCCAAGATGGTGGCAATATGAAAACAGAACTCCAGTTATAATTGAAGATGATAGGCACTTTACATTTGTTCAATAGGATAAACTATCTGGCCCTTTTTTGGTGTTATTTATGCCATCCACAACAAGTTTTAGGGCTCTACCACACTCCTTATTATTTGCTATACAGAAAAATAATGATATTTTAAGAAATTTTGTGGAATCAGACTCAGACTTTCTGACTAGGTAAACAATAATAACTGCTTTATTTGAAGCTTGAGACAACTATTACAATGGAGGACATACTGAATTGTGCCAGATCTCTGGAGCTCTTCAACCTCAATGCAGATGCAAGACTTGCTTTTCATACCCTATATTGTCCCTCTGTCTACACTCAAATACTTTGAAAGTTTTGATCATTATTTTTCCATAAAAGTTTTTATTACTTTTGTACATGTGCTTAATTATTAATTTCCCAATTAGGGTTGGATAAAATAAAAAGTTACCAGAGAAACCATTGTACAAGTGACTCCTTGGTTTTTTTAAGGATCACATTACTTAAGGAAATTGAATCTTGCAGGCAGAATGATTAATGGATAACTGCCAAGATTTCCATTAGCTGGGTTAATCTATATTACTTAGAATCAAGTCAGTTCTCTGGTCATTCGAACATTGAGAGAAAAACACTAACACACAAAGTGGTATTTTTATGTTTGATTTCATGTTTATGTTATGCTTCTGGCAAGATACACTACCGGAACCCACAACAAAAACACAGGATAGAGAAAGAAAGAATAGATGAAATTAAGAATCCATTGAAAGTTCTAGTCTGACACTTCCAAAGCCATTGTTTGTTCATTTACCATTTAAAGTGTTAGAAGGGAATAAACTGGTAAAAGATTATTCCTCCCTATAGTGAAACAAATACTTTTTTGGGGTTATATTTTTTAGATTTTTATTTATTTGACAGAGAGAGAGCGAGAGCAAGAGCGAGAGAGAGCACAAGCAGGGGGAGAAGGAGAAGCACACTCCACTGAGCAGGAAGCCCAATGTGGGGCTTGATCCCAGGACCCTGGGGTCAGGACTGGAGCCAAAGTCAGACACTTAACCAATTGAGCCACCCAGGGACCCCAAAAAACAAATACTTATAAAAATAAATCAACATTGTATTAGCAGCTGGTAAAGAGGATAGATCTTTCTTTCTTATTTTTTCCACTAAGATATTTTAGCTTGAAATAGATGTTGAATCTCTAATGTTATAGAATTGGAGACCAGACTTAAAACACTTTTTTAGACTAAAAATCCATATGTGCTTTTTCAAAACTACTTGGAACTACTTGGGAATAAAATTTTTGATACTTAACAATTTGTATATATTTAAACAAACAGAATTTTAACTAACTTTGACTTCTGTATATTAAATTTTTCCCTTGGAGAAGTGGGTAATAGTAGGTGCTTTTTTATTTTATTTTATTATTTTATTTTATTTTAGAGATAGAGAAAGTGTACTTGTGGGAGGGGGAGGGACAGGGGAGAAGGGAAGGAGAGAATCTTAAGCAGCTCCACACCCAGCACTGAGCCCAACTCAGCATTAAATCTCATGACCCTGAGATCATGACCTGAGCTTAAGCTGAGTCAAGTGCTAAACCAATGGAGCCACCCAGATGCCCCTATACTTTTATATTTTGTAACCCTAAGTCTTTTGCTATTAGAGAAAATTATGAAAAGTGATAAGACAATGCAATATGCCAAATCAACTTCTCAATAAAGATGAATATATTTTGAGAAATGAGTTACTTTTGGAGGTCATTTATTCCAACAGTTTCATTTTACCAATATGAAAACTGAGGTTCCAAACAAACAAAAGCAAAGAAAGGAATTTTCAAGATCAAATAGGTATTAACAACAAGATCAAGATCCTTGGTCTCCTGATTCTTCTCCTAGAATTCTTGCAACATCATGTGTTTCTGCTGTATAGCCTTAGCCACTCAGGTGCTATATAATGTTGGTAATTTAGAGTATCTCAAATTAGAAAATGTCTGTCAGTAAGAATTTTTATCTAACAGGCACAACATTTACTAGATATCCTGAATAAATATGAACTTAGATCTCAAAAGAGTGTGTTTCTGTGAGTGTGTGTAAGGCTCAGCTGCAAACATAGAAGGCTTCCTATAACCTAATGGAAGAAAATACAAAAGCATCCATTCAAAAATAGGCAATGGAATATATCATATGTAAAATAAATCAGAAGTCAACAGTTATATTTCAGGCAATTGTCTTTTTTTTAATTGTCTTTTAAAAATCTGCTGAGAACTGAGATATAAAAAAACTGTATTTTTCTGGCAGGAAAACCTTCCCATTGAAGACAGGAGAAAATTGGTAATTAAGGAGGGAATTTTGGCTGTGGCATATAAAATACCTTCTGCTAAATTCTCTGCATTCTTTGTTTTGGCCCTCCAGCCTAATAAATGAATTATTGTACAATCAAGGCCAGTTTCTCATACTGACAGTATTTCCACAGCATCAACCTATACATGGTAGCTTTGTTCTAAAGCCATGTTATTGGTTTAATAGAATAAATGGTGTTACAACACAAAGAAATGTGAAGTGGCATATGCATCATTGTTGTCTACGAATTATTGCACCGAAACTTCTCTAGTTATGCCAAAGTTGGAAAAATATTTGTGGATCATTTGCTACACATCTCACAATAGTGGAAAATTCTGTCAATGTATTGTTAAAAATTGATGCTGGCATTACAAGAGGGCCCTGAATGGCTTTCAGTATGAAAGCTAATACATTTTATATTAGCATTTCTGCCTAGAAAATCTCTAACTAGCCTGCCAAAGGGGTTAATAAATTTGAGTGAGAAAACAAATTTATTTTTTTCATATTCAGTCTCATGATTATACTCTTTAATATTTATTGGTAGAGTCAATAAAATTTTTTGAAATTGCTTGATTTCATCATGACCTAAAATGTAACTCTCACAAATATTTTGACGATGTAAATGCTGAATGCCTTAAGCAATTAAATTATCAAGTTTCTGGGTATACATTTTAATGAATATCTTACATTCATAATCCAGAAAGTCCACCTTGATCTCTCTTTCAGGCTATAACATAGATTTCCCCTTTTAAATACATAATTAACAAGATCTAGAGTCCCTGAAGGATTCAATTTTGAAATAAATAGTTGAACAAAAAATAAAACACATGACTTTTCACATAAAGAACCCATTATTTTCATACAATTTGCATTAGGTCTTAAGGAACAGGTTTGAAACTGAAAACGGACTGATGCCATAAATATTAAGCACACTATATAACAGGTAGTAATATTATAAATACTTATTATTAAGCTTTAATATGATTTTCTCTGAGTTAGATATTTCAGTTACTTTTTTAGATAAAGAAACTAAAACAACAGTTTGAGTAACTTGTCTAAGCTAACATAATTTTTACACCAGTGAAATATTGTTTATATTTCAAAATACATCATCATTACTCATTACTCTAGACTGGGAAGGAATTCTGAATACTTGGCCCAGAGTTTACTTTTCTAAAAGAGACTGAGTCCTCCACATAATTTATTCTGTCTTTACCAGTTAATATCAATATGAGGATTAAGGAGAGTACTTACTGTGATGAACATGGGGTGATACATGGAAGTTTTGGATTACTATATTGTACACCTAAAACTAATATAGCACTGTTATGTTAACTGGAATTAAAATACAAAAAAACCATTAAAAATAATTAAAGTGTATTGGCCCAGGCCACCAATTTCTATCATGCTTAGGTGTTATGAACTTTCTCATTACCTGAAACCCAAACTTTTGATGTATTCTCAATAACTATGCATGCTAAGGAACCCCCCAATATCTTTAATCTAATAGCTAAAAGTTCTCTCCACCTCCATACTTTCTTTGAGTGACTCACTATTGAGAACACCCCTTGACCTGTGGCTGTTCAATCAAGTTCTTGTGTAATTAATTTTTGCAGATTTTTAGATCTTTCATCTATGTTTCCCATTATCTCTGCAGATAGTTCAGAGATTATTCCTAATCCCTTGATTTTTAAAGAAACCCTGCTGCTATGGTCTGAATGTTTGTGTTCCCCAAAATCCATTTGTTGCAATTATAACTTCCAAAGGTGATGTGTGATGGTATTACTTGGTGGGAACTTTGGGAGATGATTATGTAGTGGGATCAATGTTCTTATAAAACACATTTCACAGGGGAGCCTGGGTGGCTCAGCCCTTAAGCATTTGTCTTTGGCTCAGGTCATTATCCCAGGGTCCTGGGATCAAGCTCCACATAGGGCTCCCTGTTTAACTTTTCCTTCTCCCACTTCCCCTGCTTGTGTTCCCTCTCTTTGTCAAATAAATAAATAAAATCTTATAAAAAATAAAAAATAAATAAATAAAAGAGATCTCACAGAATTCCCTAGCCACTTCCAACATGTGAGTATACAATGAGAATTCTGTAACTCAAAATCTGACATTCTGGCACTCTTTTCTTGATCTTTTAGCTTTCAGCAAGAGAAAAAAAAAATCTGTTTAAAAGCTACATTCTCTGTGGTATTTTGTTATAGCAGCTTCAACAGACTAGGACATGCCATGTTCTCTTTACATCCTTGTGGTTGCCCTCCATTTATTCTTGCTACCACAATTCATCAATATTGACACATGACTTATTCTCTCTTTAAACTCCAAACCTTGCTACGTTACTGTGCAACTTCTGTGAGCAGTCGAACATTCCATCAATCACTCTGTGCAGTGACGTTCTTAGCCAGTTCATAACCACTTCTCTACTCCACTTATATCAGCCACTTTGGCACTAATGCCCACAACTCTGTCAACACATTAAATCAGTCCAATTCCAAAATCATTCATTCAATTTTCTTTCTCTGAACCAACCTTCAGCTACTTTCAGTTTGCTCATTTCACTGTGACCTTTTTTCAACCTTTAAAAATATGCAATCCTGGGGCACCTGGGTGGCTCAGTGGGTTAAAGCCTCTGCCTTTGGCTCAGGTCATGATCCCAGGGTCCTGGGATCGAGCCCCACATTGGGCTCTCTGCTCAGCGGGGAGCCTGCTTCCTCCTCTCTCTCTGCCTGCCTCTCTGCCTGCTCTCTCTGTCAAATAAAAAAAAAAAATCTTAAAAAAATAAAAATATGCAATCCATTTCCCTGCCTTTTTCTATTCCTTTAACATTATTTTTAATTGTCCTGTTATTTTTAATTTTCTCATAATTCAGCTTAGATTGCTAACTCACAAAGATCCTTTGTTGGCCTAAATTTTACCAAATCTTGATGGAAAAGTCACAATAATGAATTTAATTCTGAAATTCTCCACACTGGGCCCTCAGCAAACTAGCCATTCTGAAATGACATACCAAGACAAATTGTTTCCACCATAAATTCACGAAAAACAAATCATAGGGGGGGCATTAGAAATACTAAGCAGACTTACCATTTTTCTAATCATTCTCTGACTCTCTCAAATCAAATCTTTTCTTTCATTCTGAAATTCTAAATCTTCCTATTATTCCCAGAAGATTATATTGCTTTCTGATTTATAGACAAGAATAATTATCAGAGAAGAAATCCCTAACGATATAATTACTCAACACAAGGTACTACTTGTGTCTATTGGTGAGTTTATCCAAAACATCATCCCAAAAAGCAAAACTTGGGCAGTATCAGTATCTTCGTGCAGGGACTAGGAGGAAGATGGTACCAAGTGTTGGGAGCTTTAGAATAATGGACCCGCCAACCAACACTCATACCTAAAGGAAAAGATTTCCAATGAGTGAGAGCACAAGGAACTGAGTTTGCAAATGATTTCAAGTACTGGGAAAAGGAGTTACGGGCTTTGAATTGTGGGTAAGTGAAAAAAACAAAATAATCGCAGAGTCAGCAATAAATAGGGGTGTGGTGGTCAGAACTCGTAAAGATCTCAGGAATATCCACTTAATACTCATTTTTGAAAGAGCAGAAAACTACCCGGCATGCAACATTCAAATTTAGCAAGTCAGAAAACCTGGGATGAAAGAAAATAAATCAATTTAGAAGGTGGGGGGTAGAAAGAAAGCAGACAGTAGAAAATGCAGTGATAGTAAAATACAACATAAAAATTTGAGAGCATGTTCTTGAAAGAGAGTACCTGTAGAGCTTTAGAAAGTTCTGGAAATGAGAAACCAAACAGAAAACAACAAAACGTTCTGAATCAGTATAAAGCTAATAGCTCTTGAAGTAGCTATGTAGAAAGGCCACGTTTTGAGTGGATCATGGATGGTAATAATAGATGAAGAAACATTGAGATTGAGAAACTTTGGAAAATACCTTGGCTTTACCACTTCCTTCACAGAGAACTAATAATATTCAAATATGGAGAACAAAAAGGATTTATTCAGAGTTACCCTGAGAAAAAATAAAATTGAATCAAGATTTCTTCAAGATAAAATAGAAACAGAGGCAACCAGGGTGGCTCAGTCATTAAGCCTCTGCCTTTGTTTCAGGTCATGATCCCAGTGTCCTGGGATTGAGCTTCCCATCAGGCTCCCTGCTTGCCAGGAAGCCTGCTTCTCCCTCTCCCACTGCCTCTGCTTGTGTTCCCTCTCTCACTGTGTGTCTTTCGCTATCAAATAAATAAATAAAATCTTAAAAAAAATAGAAACAGAAAAATAGGGACTACAAATCTTGTGGAACAATTACCTAATATTTTTAAGTAAAGTAAAATAAATTTAAAAAGCTGTATTGGCCTCAAAAGAATTAAAAGTCAAAAATAGGATTGCTTGGAAATGAGATATCTAGATAATAAGAAATTGAAAATGAAAACTGACAAAAACCATGAAATATAAAAAAAAACAAAAACCATTTTGGAAACCAAGGCTAAATTAGGGGAAAAAATAACAACATAGACTCCACAAACAAACAAACAAACAGAAAAACCCAAAATCCTCTCAGTAAATAAAATAGAGAATGGAGAGGGAAAATTATCTTATTAAAATTGAAAATTAAAAAAAAATAAAATTGTAAATTTTATTTCCTTTTAAAGGAAATAATTAGAAAGGAAGTGATAAATGCTGAGCATAACTAAAGATGAGACATACATATTTGAGATCCTTGAAAAGTAAAACTATCTCAAGAGTTTTTTATTTCTTGAATTATTTGATAGAATGAAAGTTTTTAATTTAGCAGCTAGTCTCTTCACACATGGACTGATCCCATATTAATGAAAACTGGTTTATTTTGAAGCATAGCATTTTTTTAATTTTAATTTTTTTATTTAAGCTTTTTAAATTTAAACATATAATGTAACCCCACCACCCTCTCCCAACCCCTCTCCCCCATCACCCCCCTCAGTTTGTTTTATGACATTAAGAGTCTCTTGGTTTGTCTCCCTCCCAACCCCATCTTGTTTCATTTTTTCTTTTCCTACCACCTTAACCCCCACCCCCATTGCATCTCCACTCACTCATATCAGGGAGATCATGTGATAGTTGACTTTCTCCAGTTGACTTATTTCGCTAACCATAATACGCTCTAGTTCCATCCATGTCGTCACAAATGGTAAGATTTCATTTCTTTTGATGGCTGCATAGTATTCCATTGTATATATATACCACTTCTTCTTTATCCATTCATCTGTTCATTCACATCTAGGTTCTTTCCATAACTTGGCTATTGTGGACATTGCTGCTATAAACATTTGGGTACATGTGCCCCTTCGGATCACTACATTTGTATCTTTAGGGTAAATACCCAGTAGTGCAATTGCTGGTTCATAAGGTAGCTCTATTTTCAATTTTTTGAGGAACCTCCATGCTGTTTTCCAGAGTGGTTGCACCAGCTTGCATTCCCACCAACAGTGTAGGAGGGTTCTCCTTTCACCACATCCTCGCCAGCATCTGTCATTTCCTGACTTGTTCATTTTAGCCATTCTGACTGGTGTGAGGTGGTATCTCATTGTGATTTTGATTTGTATTTCCCTGATGCCCAGTGATGTGGAGCACTTTTTCATGTGTCTGTTGGCCACCTGGATGTCTTCTTTGCAGAAATGTCTGTTCATGTCCTCTGCCCATTTCTTGATTGGATTATTTGTTCTTTGGGTGTTGAGTTTGCTAAGCTCTTTATAGATTTTGGATACTAGCCCTTTATCTGATATGTCATTTGCAAATATCTTCTCCCATTCTGTCGGTTGTCTTTTGGTTTTGTTGACTGTTTCCTTTGCTGTGCAAAAGCTTTTGATCTTGATGAAGTCCCAATAGTTCATTTTTCCCTTGCTTCCCTTGCCTTTGGCGTTGTTCCTAGGAAGAAGTTGCTGCCGCTGCGGTCGAAGAGGTTGCTGCCTGTGTTCTCCTCAAGGATTTTGATGGATTCCTTTCTCATGTTGAGGTCCTTGATCCATTTTGAGTCTATTTTCGTGTGTGGTGTAAGGAAATGGTCCAATTTCATTTTTCTGCATGTGGTTGTCCAATTTTCCCAACACCATTTGTTGAAGAGGCTGTCTTTTTTCCATTGGATATTCTTTCCTGCTTTGTCAAAGATTAGTTGACCATAGAGTTGAGGGTCTATTTCTGGGCTCTCTATTCTGTTCCATTGATTTATGTGTCTGTTTTTGTGCCAGTACCATACTGTCTTGATGATGACAGCTTTGTAATAGAGCTTGAAGTCTGGAATTGTGATGCCACCAACTGTGGCTTTCTTTTTCAATATTCCTTTGGCTATTCGAGGTCTTTTCTGGTTCCATATAAATTTTAGGATTATTTGTTCCATTTCTTTGAAAAAATTGGATGGGATTTTGATAGGCATTGCATTAAATGTGTAGATAGCTTTAGGTAGCATAGACATTTTCACAATATTTATTCTTCCAATCCATGAGCATGGAACATTTTTCCATTTCTTTGTGTCTTCCTCCATTTCTTTCATGAGTACTTTATAGTTCTCTGAGTATAGATTCTTTGCCTCTTTTGTTAGGTTTATTCCTAAGTATCTTATGGTTTCAGATGTAATTGTAAATGGGATTGACTCCTTAATTTCTCTTTCTTCTATCTTGCTCTTGGTGTAAAGAAATGCAACTGATTTCTGTGCATTGATTTTATATCCTGACACTTTACTGAATTCCTGTACAAGCTCTAGCAGTTTTGGAGTGGAGCCTTTTGGGTTTTCCACATATAGTATCATATCATCTGCAAAGAGCGATAGTTTGACTTCTTCTTTGCCGATTTGGATGCCTTTAATTTCTTTTTGTTGTCTGATTGCTGAGGCTAGGACTTCTAGTACTATGTTGAATAGCAGTGGTGATAGCGGACATCCCTGCCGTGTTCCTGACCTTAACGGAAAAGCTCTCAGTTTTTCTCCATTGAGAATGATACTTGCCGTGGGTTTTTCATATATGGCTTTGATAATATTGAGGTATGTGCCTTCTATCCCTACACTTTGAAGAGTTTTGATTAGGAAGGGATGTTGCACTTTATCAAATGCTTTTTCAGCATCTATTGAGAGTATCATATGGTCCTTGTTCTTTCTTTTGTTAATGTATTGCATCACATTGATTGATTTGCGGATGTTGAACCAACCCTGCTGGCCTGGAATAAATCCCATTTAGTCATGGTGAATAATCCTTTTAATGTACTGCTGAATCCTATTGGCTAGTATTTTGGTGAGAATTTTAGCATCTGTGTTCATCAAGGGTATTGGTCTATAATTCTCTTTTTTGATGGGATCCTTGTCTGTTTTGGGGATCAGGGTGATGCTGGCCTCATAAAATGAGTTTGGAAGTTTTCCTTCCATTTCTATTTTTTGGAACAGTTTCAGGAGAATAGGAATTAATTCTTCTTTAAATGTTTGGTAGAATTCCCCTGGGAAGCCATCTGGCCCTGGGCTTTTGTTTGTTTGGAGATCTTTGATGACTGTTTCAATCTCCTTACTGGTTATGGGCCTATTCAGGTTTTCTATTTCTTCCTGGTTCAGTTTTGGCAGTTTATATGTCTCTAGGAAAGCATCCATTTCTTCCAGATTGTCAAATTTGTTGGCATAGAGTTGCTCATAATATGTTCTTATGATTGTTTGTATTTCTTTGGTGTTGGTTGTGATCTCTCCTCTTTCATTCATGATTTTATTTATTTTGGTCCTTTCTCTTTTCTTTTTTGATAAGTCTGTCCAGGGGTTTATCAATCTTATTAATTCTTTCAAGGAACCAGCTCCTAGTTTCATTGATTTGTTCTATTGGTTTTTTGGCTTCTATTTCATTGATTTCTGCTTTGATCTTTATTATTTCTCTTCTCCTGCTGGGATTAGGCTTTCTTTGTTTTTCTTTCTCGAGCTCCTTTAGGTGTAGGGTTAGGTTGTGTATTTGAGACCTTTCCTGTTTCTTGAGATAGGCTTGTATCACTATATATTTTCCTCTCAGGACTGCCTTTGCTGTGTCCCACAGATTTTGGACCGTTGTGTTTTCATTATCATTTGTTTCCATGGTTTTTTTTCAATTCTTCTTTAATTTCCTGGTTGACTCATTCATTGTTTAGAAGGATGCTGTTGAGTCTCCATGTAATTTTGCTCTTTCCAAATTTCCTCTTGTGATTGAGTTCTAGCTTCAGAGCATTGTGGTCTGAAAGTATGCAGGGAATGATCCCAATCTTTTGATACCTGTTGAGACCTGATTTATGACCCAGGATGTGATCTATTCTGGAGAACGTTCCATGGGCACTAGAGAAGAATGTGTATTCTGTTGCTTTGGGATGGAATGTTCTGAATATATCTGTGATGTCCATCTAGTCCCGTGTGTCATTTAAGACCATTATTTCCTTGTTGATCTTTTGCTTGGATGATCTGTCCATTTAAGTGAGGGGTGTGTTTTAGTCTCAAACTATTATTGTATTCTTGTCAATGTGTTTCTTTGATTTTGTTATTAATTGGTTTATATAGTTGGCTGCTATCATGTTAGGGGCATAGATATTTAAAATTGTTAGATCTTCTTGTTGGACAGACCCTTTGAGTATGATGAAGTGTCCTTCCTCATCTCTTATTATAGTCTTTGGCTTAAAATCTAATTGATCTGATATAAGGATTGCCACCCCAGCTTTCTTCTGATGTCCATTAGCATGGTAAATTGTTTTCCACCCCCTCACTTTCAATCTGGAGGTGTCTTCAGGTCTAAGATGAGTTTTTTGTAGGCAGCATATGGATGGGTTTTGTTTTTTTATCCATTCTGAAACCCTGTGTCTTTTGATTGGGGCATTTAGCCCATTTACATTCAGGGTAACTATTGAGAGATATGAGTTTAGTGCCATTGTATTGCTTGTAAGGTGATTGTTACTGTATATTGTCTCTGTTCCTTCTGATAATACTTTTAGGGTCTCTCTTTGCTTAGAGGACCCCTTTCAATATTTCCTGTAGACCTGGTTTGGTGTTTACAAATTCTTTCAGTTTTTGTTTGTCTTGGAAACTTTTTAATTTCTCCTTCTATTTTCAGTGATAACCTAGCTGGATAAAGTATTCTTGGCTGCATGTTTTTCTCGTTTAGTGCTCTGAATATATCATGCCAGTTCTTTCTGGCCTGCCAGGTCTCTGTGGATAAGTCTGCTGCCAATCTGATATTTTTACCATTGTATGTTGTAGACTTCTTGTCCCATGCTGCTTTCAGGATTTTCTCTTTGTCGCTAAGACTTGTAAATTTTACTATTAGATGGCGGGGTGTGGACCAATTCCTCTTGATTTTGAGGGGTGTTCTCTGCACCTCCTGGATTTTGATGCTTGTTCCTCTTGCTATATTAGGGAAATTCTCTACAATAATCCTCTCCAGTATACCTTCTGCTCCTATTTCTCTTTCTTCTTCTTCTGGAATCCCAATTATTCTAATGTTGTTTCGTCTTATGGTATCACTTATCTCTCAAATTCTCCCCTCGTGGTCCAGTAGTTGTTTGTCTCTCTTTTGCTCAGCTTCTTTATTCTCTGTCATTTGGTTGGTCTTCTATATCACTAATTCTGTCTTCTGCCTCATTTATCCTAGCAGTAAGAGCCTCCATTTTTGATTGCACCTCATTAATAGCTTTTTTTATTTCAACTTGATTAGATTTTAGTTCTTTTATTTCTCCAGAAAGGGCTTCTATTTCTCCTGACAGGGTTTCTCTAATATCTTCCATGCCTTTTTCGAGCCCGGCTAGAACCTTGAGCATCGTCGTCCTGAATTCCAGATCTAACAGATTACCAATGTCTGTATTGATTAGGTCCCTAGCCTTCGGTCCTGCCTCCTGTTCTTTTTTTTGTGGTGAGTTTTTCTGTCTTGTCATTTTGTCCAGATAAGAATCCACTGTTCTGGGATGCCTGGGTGGCTCAGTTGGTTAAGCGGCTGCCTTTGGCTTGGGTCATGATCCCAGCGTCCTGGGATCGAGTCCCATATCGGGATCCTTGCTCGTCAGGGAGCCTGCTTCTCCCTCTGCCTCTGCCTGCCTCTCTGTCTGCCTGTGCTCGCTCTCTCTCTAACTAATAAATAAATAAAATCTTTAAAAAAAAAAAAAAGAATCTGCTGTTCTCCTTGTTAAGTGAACTTGGTCTTGGCTGGGTTTCTTGTTGATCTTCTGGGGGAGGGGCCTGTTGTAGTGATTCTCAAGTGTCTCTGCCCCAGGTGGAATGCACTGCCCTTACCAGGGGCCGGGCTAAGTAATCCTCTCAGGTTCGCTTTCGGGAGCTTTTGTTTCCTGAATGCTTTCCCTAGTTTTCCAGAGGATGGGAATGAAAATGGCAGCCTCCCAATCTCCGGTTCAGAGGAGCCGAGAGCTAGGGGCCCCAGTCTTCAGTGCGCCTTCAGAGAAAAGTGTTTAATCACTCCTGTCTCCCCAGCCTCTGGCCACGCTTGGAGAAAATCGTGCGTAATCAGTCCCGTCTCACTGGCTTCTGGGAGTGCTCTGAGCTCACCCAGCCTGTGACCAAGCGTCTCTGTCTCTGGCAGAGTCCCACCTGGAGTCTCCGAACCCCATAGATCCCTGAGCTCTCCCGGGTCTGAGTCTACCCGGATCTTGTGGGGACCCCTCGCACAGAGCACCAGCCCATGTCACACACCACGGCTCTAGGAAACCTCAGCTCTGTCTCCACAGCTGGTTTCCCTGCTCTAATATCTGTGAGCTCTGTGACACTCAGACACCCCCAATCCTTCTGTGACCCTGTGGGACCTGAGTCCACGCTGTCCCCGTGAGGTCTTCACCCCAGTTTAGCATCTGGAGCGATGTCCCTCTGTGGAGCAGACTTTTAAAAGTCCTGATTTTGTGCTTCGCCGCTTGCCGGGAGCCAGCCCCTCCCCCTGGGGTCTATCTTCCCTTCGTGTTGGATTCACTTCTCCGCTGGTCCTACCTTTCAGAAAGTGGTCGATTTTCTGTTTCTAGAATTGTTGTTTTTCTTCTCTTTGATCTCCTGTTGGATTCATAGGTGTTCGGAATGGTTTGATAGGCTATCTAGCTCATCTCCTGCTGCCTGATGTCATCTCAGTCTGCTACCTCTCCACCATCTTGACTCTTCCCCCCAAAGCATAGCATTTTCTTAGAAGATGTGCCTGCCTTATGTGATTTTTTTTCAATGTTTAAGTTGTTGTCATCTCTATGGAGATTGCAATGACATTTAGGAATGCCTAAATGTATAAGAACCATATTCTTCATGAGAATGAGATTGGCTTTCTCCAAAACAGACAATTAAAATCTTAGGTCTTATGTTTAATTTTGAACAATCTGTTGTCTTATACTTTCATATTCTCATTCAAACAGTTTCACTTTTTAAAGGCATTTGGTCATTTCACATGGTTGCGGAAAAATCATCTCTATGCTTGCTTTTTAATTAGTTTGTTCAATTTGCTGAGCCTGCTTTTCTCTATATTTTCTAATTATGACAGAGATTCTGAAACAGATGCAGAAGAATCATGACCTACTTGAAAAATCAGCAGCCAGGCTTGTAAGCTTTGTGGAGTAGTGTCAACACTAAGGAACCATCAATCCAAGTGAATTCCAATATGCAGTTGAAGTCATTAGTATGGATTGGTGTCAAACTTTCAAGCATTTACCTTATTTATTGAATAACCTAATACTTCTAAATGATAATGGGGAGAGGGTGGATTAGGAAGATAAGGATAGACTCCAATACTAAGGTCCTTAGGGCTCCTATCTGAATTTCAGAATTGCTGTCAAATAAATATTTATTAGTGTCTTTTTTCTTATATGTAGATAATAACTATAAATATAGAAGACTGAGGAAAAATTAAATGCTAAACTGGAATTAGATATTGAAACCAAGTACCAATATTCTCTTTAGTAAATATCCCCTGGGATATTATTCTGTGCATAGAATATATTTTTGTGCTTATTAATTAAAAAATTTTAAGTGATCACTAAAATTGTATTTCCTGACCTACAGAATATATCAAATGTATGTTCTCAGGTCCTTGTGCTAGATGCAAAATGAGAATGCAAATTGAAATTTCTATGAATGCATAATTTTGCAAAATGAGCTTTATAAATTCCGTATTTTATGCAACCCCCCAAATCAAAATCAAAAACAAAAACAAGTGCTTACTAAGCTAAATGATGCTGAAACAGTTTATCAGTTGAATGATGTCAGTCAGCAACTAAGAACAGTCAAGTTTTGC
>RCUC01161926.1:0-59807 GCA_003697995.1 Taxidea taxus jeffersonii | reverse complement strand
GGGTTGGGGCCGAGCGCTAAGAATTCATGCCAGGTCTTAGATGTTACAGATAGCCCATAAACTTAACCTTTTATACATTATATTCCTCGAAGCTGATAATGTAAGGGGTTAAGTAGTGGAGGTGAAGAAAATTCAAAATAGAAAGGAAGTCATCTGAGGGACACCTGGGTGGCTCAGTCGGTTAAGCCACTGCCTTCAGCTCAGGTCATGATTCCAGGGTCTTGGGATTGAGTACCATATTGGGCTCCTTGGTTGGTGGGGAGTCTGCTTTTCTCTCTGCCTCTGCCTGCCTCTCTGCCTGCTTGTGCCCTCGTGCTCTCTCTCTCTCTGACAAATAAATAGATAAATAAAATCTTAAAAAAAATAGGAAGTCATCTGAAATGTGCCTCTTACTTCTTTTTCCCAGAACTAACCTAGTTACCTCTTTGTCTTCTCACTGTCCAGGGCCATTCACTCCAGTGCCCACTATAAGGCCATGGCATTGCTCCCAGCTCTAGCCTGCCCCCTCACTCATACTAGTCAATGTCATTTTACCTTCTTTCCTCAAGTAAATGAAAACAGTTAACAGTGAATCTATGATAATAAAAAATCTTTCAAAATGTGGGAAAAGAGGGTAAGCCCAAAGCTGTGTTTTAGAATAATTTTCATTTTAAAACTATGTGATGAATTAAGGTTTATTCTGAATTGTTTGACATTCTTCCAGTGAAAAGACACCTCTCCTTGAATATGAGCAAGTCTGGGATGGCTTTTAACCATAGAATATGGAGGAAATGATGCCATGGGGGAAATGATTCCATCTTCTGGGTACAGGCTGCTTTTGCTTTCTATCTCTTAAAACAAGCATGTTTAGAACCCAGCTATGATGAAATGAGAAGCTCAAGAGATATTAGTTGGCCATGTGGGGACAAAGCATGGTACAACTCTATCTGAGCTCCCAGCCAGCAAACAGAATGGACTCTCAGCAATGTGAATACGGGATCTTGACTTTCCCACCATGTCAAACTTAAAAATGATGACTGGGGAAGGAGACAAATCATAAGAGACTTTTAAAAAAACTATTATTATTATTTTTTTATTAACATGTATTATTTGGTTCAGGGGTACAGGTTTGTGAATCATCAGTCCTACACAATTTGCAGCACTCACCATAGCACATACCCTCCCCAATGTCCAGAACCCAGCCACCCTATCCCTCCCTTCCTTACCCCCCAGCAACCCTCAGTTTGTTTCCTGGGATTAAGAGTCTCTTATGGTTTGTCTTCCTCCCCAGTCCCATCTTGTTTCATATTTTCCCTTCCTACCTCTCCACAACTCCTTGCTCTGCCTCTCAAATCCCTCATACCAGAGAGATCGTATGATAATTGTCTTTCTCTGACTGACTTATTTTGCTCGGCATAATACCCTCTAGTTCCATCCACATCATTGCAAATGGCAAGTTTTTTGATGGCTACATAGTATTCCATTGTATATATATATTACAAGAGACTCTTAATCCAGGGAGACAAACTGAAGATTGCTGGGGGATGAGGGGGAGGGATATGGTGCCTGAGTGATGGGCATTGGGGAGGGGGTGTGCTATGCAGAGTGCTGTGAATTGTATAGGACTGATGATTCACAGACCTCTACTCCTGAAGCAAATAATACATTATATGTTAATAAAATTAAAAAAAAAAAGAAAATGACTCTAAGCTCAAATTCTCTTCAACAGCATTCACTATGAGAGCCATCGAGCAAGAACTGCCTAGCTGATTTTAGACAACACATAAAAATATGATAGAAAACATTTTTTTAATTTTTGATTTAAGCCATTAAGTTTTGTGGTATGTTACATAGCAGTGAACAGGTTGCCATACACCCAGTTATCTATCCATCACAGCAAATGTAGTGCTTTATGCCAACCAAAATATACTGGTACCTAACCCATCTCTGGCATCCATTTAAAATTTGTGACCCAGGATTTTATCTTAACTTGAGTTATAATCCTTATCTTAATGTATTTCAAATATTTTGGATTTCTCTATTTATAATTTCCACATTCAATTCAAACAACTAAAGTTTATTCACCTTTGTCATGTCCGTTTCTTTTTATATTCCTTTCTCAGGTTAATGGAAACAGAATTTGAGAGTCACATAGTCTCTAAAGATCTATCAATTTTGACTTGAAGTGTTTTTGGCATCTAAGCTCTTTCTTTACAATCACTTAGTGGCATCTTTTGTTGAAAATCCTCTTTTTTACATATATTAATCAAAGAGTTTCCCAGCCACAGTTTCTCTGCCCAATTTACCACTTATCAGTAAGTTTACCTTCTACACAGTTCCTTAATTATTTTTCCAAAAATAAAATGTAATAATGCCATTACTATACTTAGTTGATTTATTGTATAAAAACATTGTTTGTCCTCAATCTCCAAAATGCCAGAAGAAAGATAGACAGATATCTGAAGGTTTAGAACTTAGGAATTAACTAAGATTGAGAGAGCCAATACCTGTCTTTACAGGAATAAAGCCAAATAAAAAATGATACTAATGGGAAATATGTAAGTAGTACTGACGACAACCCAGATGGTGTTCTAAGCGTATATTACGTATATGCTGCAGATATTAACTCATTTCATCCTCACAATATTTGTATTAGATAGGTGCTATTATCCCACTTTACAGATAAGGGAATTTAGATGCAGAGATTAAAACGATTTGGACATTTGTATAACTTTTGGATATTAATGCATCATATAAGCATTTGTACAAGTAGTTTTCATAAATGGCATGAAATTTATGAAAGACATAAGAAAGGGAGGGTATACAGATTAGAAAATCTAGGTTTGCTTCAAAACCAGTATAGTATACTGATAGCAAATTGCTGTATCCAAGCATAAGAAGGACTCGGTCAGAACTTTAAAGTCATCTCTAGAGCTAGGAAGAGATATTGAAAGTATACCTTTCCATGGAAGGATGAATTGTACAGGAAAAGATTTTGTAAAAAGTAAAATAAACAGTAAGAACCTGTATCCTGAAATATAAATTTATGATATGGGTCAATTTCTGTTACTTTTCCCCTTTTCTTTCCCCAAATATAGATAACTCCAAAGACTAGAATCCAAAAATAATGGATGTGGGTCATAATAGCTCTTTATTCAATCCCTCAAGTTCTGTATATGTATTATAAATATGTAATAAAAGTCATGGGGATTTTGTGTTTTTATCTCAGATTTTTACTAAGCTCCTTAGGTTGAGGGCAACAGGTGCTCTTGAAAGAAGGCAACTCAGAAATAGATGGTGTCATCCTCCACACCTTGTTATGAAATATGCAAACTCCTTGGCATCACTTCCTCAGAAGAGACTGACAGTCTCTATACTCAGAAGACCAGAATTCACTTGAAGGGAAATCACTGGAGTGAATATGAGTACTGAAAATGATATTTTTCTTATACTTCAAAATTAAGACACAGGGAGGAAGATTTAATCCAAAACAGCTGAAAAAAATGAAGTGAGATATAAAGACACTTCTGTTTAACACTATTGAGTCATCCTTCTAAAGAATATATTAGATATCAAATAGTACAGAGCAGTTTAGGAATGACAAACGATAGTATATGTGAAAGCCCAATTCTCTGCCCTGTTCCTCAAGGTATATTCTAAGTTTCTATTTCAGTTTGTTTGAGAATTGGTTGCAAAACTTTATATGATATAATACCACTGCCTATTTGATTTATACATTTTATAAGAGATTATTAATCCCTGCTATGAAAGATGGAAGTTTAACTCACTTGTATTGGCATCTTTTCATTGCTGACCCCATATATGTTTGAAAAGTATAATATTAATTTTCATTCTTGTATTTAGTAGAAATATTTCTTAAAATTAGTGTTCCTTTCAAAGTTACCTTGACTGTAATGAAAAATAGCAGCCTGCTCCAGAACAAACTCACTTTCCATTGCCTACAGGCTATGACTTCCAATGTTTCTGACTGAATCTTTTAGTATTTTTTTCTATCTAAAAGTTACATGCTTATGTTGATATTAATTTTTTGTATGTCTTAGTCATATCTACTTGTATTCATTTGTGAAAAATGAGTTTAGTCTCTCTTCCCTTTTTCTCTGTCAGACCCTCTGATTTTTTATCCTTTGTCTCTGAAAGATACATTATAAATTTTTAGATCACTATTCAGTAGTTATGTTGTTATGACTACATGAATATGTTCAGCCATACTTCCTTTTTTTAACAGTTTCCATTGAGTGCCTATTATATGCTCGCAAACTTCTAATCATCTGAGATCCATTGGTCAATGAAAGTAGATAAAATGCCTTTTAAGGAGCTCATATTAAAGAGAAGAAAGTAAACTATAAACATAATAACCAAATAAATTACAAAAGAATATTAGAAGCTGATAAGTATCATGGCCAGAGTAAGAAGTGGAGCAGGAAGAAGATCTGGAGTTGCTTAGAGGAAAGGTAGAACACATTTTAAATAAGACACTGACACTCTTTTATCTATGTGAAGCGGACATTTGAGCAAAGGTGTGACTAAAATAAAGGGATTAGCCATGGAGATATGTTGGTGAAAGCATTCTATGTGGAGTAAATGGTGAACATAAAGTCCCTTTGGCTGGAACATGTTTCGATTTGATCTGGGGGATTTAGCAAGGAGGTTGGCTTGGCTGGAATGAGAAGCCTGTTAGTAGGGGGTGTTGTGAGGGAGGACATAAATGGCTAATTCATGAAAGGCCTTACAGACTATTTTAAGAACTTTGTTTTTTTTCCTGTGAGTGAAATGAGAATCCATTGCAGGATTGTGAGCAGAGAAATTATCAACCTTAAAAAATTTTAATCTGGCTGTTCTACTGAAAATAGGATATTGGGCTCCTGGTGAAGGAGTAGGAAGAACAATGATAAGATCACAGAAAAGAAGAAATAGTAGAACAGACCCAGAGATAGCAGTGGAGATGATAAGTACTCAGATTGGGATGTATTTTATTTTTTTTAAGATTTTATTCATTTATTTGAGCTAGAGCAAGTGAGTGAAAGAGGGGAGGAAAGCAAGTGAGTGAAAGAGGGGGGGAAAGAAGCAGACTTGATCTCCGGACCCTGGGATCAGGAACTGAGCCAGAAGCAGATGCTTAACCAACTGAGCCATCCAGATGCCCCTGGATGTATTTTAAATGTAAGGAAAAAGGATTTTCCAAGGGATTGGATGTGAAAAATAAAAATGATGGTTCAAGCATGAAGTAATGATTTTTGTGTTGAACACCTACAAAAACAGAGTTGCTATCAAAAGAGATAGGGATGATCTCAGGAGGAACAGATTGAGTAGAGAAAGAAAATTATGAGTTCATTTTTACATATGTTGATTTGAAATACTAAATAGACAACCTTGCAAGCCAAAATTGAGTCAAGGCTAGTATTATAAATGTAATTCTGGAAGTTAGCATATAGCTTAACCCATAAAACTCGAAGAGAACATCAAGGGAAATGAAAATAGAAAGAAAAAAGATAGGAGTCTTAAGCTCTGGAACACTGCAACAGAAACAAAACAAAATGAAACAAAACAAAGAAAAGCAAAACAAAGCAAAGGAAAGCAAAGGAAAGCAAAACCAGAGGTGGAAGAACCAGAAAAAGAGACTAAGAATGAGTTTCCAGAGAGTAAGAGAAAAAATATAGGGCTGCTCTAGAAGTAGAAAGTGTATGGAGAAAAACGGTGATAAACTCTATTGAATTTTACTGCTGATTTTCTGAAATGCTAGGTTAATATACTGAGTTATAGATCTCTACTGATTCATTTGTTGACATTCTCCGTGCGTTGTCAATTGTCCTTCCTTTGGCTCTGGGAATTCCTCCCCTCCACATTCTCTTTTATTTCTTTCTAGAACTTTTTATTTCTGTGTATACTTTGCGGATGAATTGTCTGATTTTCTTTTGTTTTTGTCACCTTCTAATAATTTCCATTCAATTTGTTTTTGTTCTACCTTATTAGATTTTTAATTATGTTTTATTTATTTATTGTCTATTGAATTCTTACCTTTTAAATGTTTTTTATAGCATCCACTTGTTAATTAATGCTGTACCTTTAAATTTTCAGAAGGTATCCACTTTCCCAGTCTCTCTCTCTTTCTCTCTCTCTCTTTTTTTTTTCCTCAAGATTTGATTTTTTATTTAGTTGAGAGAAAGAGAATGAGAGAGCACAAGCACAGGGAGAGGCAGAAGGAGAAGCACTCCCCTCTGAGCAGGGAGCCCAATGTGGGGCTGGATCCCAGGACTCCAGATCATGACCTGAGCCAAATGTTCAACTGAGTAAGCCCCCAGGTGCCCCTGTTTTTGTTTTTTAAATCTTTATTGTTTGTTACAATCTTAATCGATTATAATAAAGGCCTTTTGTGTTCATTTTTTAAGGAAAACGTCTAGTGATCCCTGGTCATTTTCTTATCTTTAAAAGCAGAGAATTAAAATATTGCTTGAAAATGCTGCATATATAGATGGGGCTTCTTTTTTGTGGTCTTTATTGAGATAATTTCTGGCTGAACTTCTTCACTGGGGAATTTTTAATGTCAAAATGTTTAGCTATTTCTTTTGAGCTGCTAAGATTTTCCAGTTTGGAAGACTATATGCCTTCTTAACTGCATTGAAAAATCCTAGAATTCCAGCAGGGAAAGAAACCAGTGGGTCTCAATATTCATAGTATTTGATATGAAAAATTCCTTCAAACCATACATGTTATCTGAAGTCCACAGCCCTTTATTACCCTCTTCAGAGATTAACGTTTAGTCTTCTGTGATAGAGAGGTGAAATTGTCTCAAATCTGCATGGAATGGAGTGGGTGAAGGGAGGGTCTAATTACCATTTAGATGCATCAGTCTTCCTGTTACCACATCAAGTTTACTGCCACTTCCATGTTTATTTGTTACAGCCAATTCCAAAAACTTATGGGGGTTAAATCCCACAAATCCAATTGCTCCTCAGCCTTTCACAGGTGGCTTAATACTCTGGTTTTTAGGTTTACTAACTCAGACAATATTTATGGAGTTTCCAAAACATTGATTTATTTCCTCCCCTATTTGCTTTTTAATTTAGTACTTAAAACTTAGTCTATTGTTTTAGGAGGATTTTGTGTTTGTGGAGGTTAATGAGGGCTCAGTCAGCCATGGTATGCTTGGATGTCTCTTGTAACATTTACATCTCTAACATGCTATATATGATGATATTCTTGTATTTTCTTCATTTTTACCTCAACTTCCATGTCACCCAAGTTAGCAGCATTCTTAACTTTACACTAACATTTTTTTTTTTTAATTTTTACTTTGGAATGATTTTAGGTTTACAGAGAAATTCAATCAATAGAGCATGTGATGCTTGATCTTGGGGTTGTGAATTCAAGCCCCACATTGGTTGTAGAATTTACTTAAAAAACAAAAACAAATACACTTAAATTTATGTCTTATACTAAAAGTACAATACTTTTGTTACTTTTTTAAATACAGGCATACCCTGGAGATATTGTGGGTTTTGTTCAGACTATCATAATAAAAAGAATATTGCAATAAAACTAGTCAAATCAATTTTTTTGTTTCCCAGAACATATGAAATTTGTGTTTACACTATACCATAGTCTATGAAGTGTACAATAGTACTGTGTCTGAAAGATATCTATCTATATACACACACACACTTTAAAAAATACTTTATTGCTAAAAAATGTCAACTATAATCTGAGTTTTCAGAGTCATAATGATCTTTTGGCTGGTGGAGTGCCTTGCCTCAATGTTGATGGCTGTTGATTCATCAGATTGGTAGTTGCTGAAGGTTAGGATGGTTGTGGCAATTTCTTAAAGTAAGATAGAAATGAAATTTCTTACATCAATTGACTCTTCCTTTCACATATGATTTCTCTGTGGCATGGAACACTGATAGCATTTTACCCACAATAGAAACTCTTTCAAAATTGGAATCATTCCTCTCAAACCCTGACATTGCTTTATCAACTACATTTATGTAATATTCTAAATTCTTTGCTAACACTTCAAAAATCTTTATAGCATTTTCACCAGGAGTGGATTCCATTTCAAGAAACCACTTTCCTTGTTTGCCCATAAGAACCAACTTTTAAAGTAGTATGTCATCTATTAAAGTAGGGTCATGAAATTGCAACAATTCAAATATAATAATGAAAATTTTGGAAATATTGTGAGAATTACCAAAATGTGGCACAGAGACACAAAGTAAGCAAAGGCTCTTTAAAAAATGGTGCCAATAGACTGTCTCAATACAAGTTTGCCACAAACCTTCAATTTGGGAAAAAAAAAATGCAATGTCTGCAAAGTGCTATAAAGCCAGGTGCAATAAAATGAGATATACCTGTATAAATTCCCTCAAAATATTAGAAAACTGTAAACCTGATTTACTAGGCTTATAATAGCTATATATTGTCCTTTTTTTCTTTTTTCTTTCTATGGGAGTATTTTAAAGGAGCTCCGGATATTTGAAGAGAATGTTTTCAGCACCAACATTATTTGGACTCTCTTTTACATTCAACTAATCTTTTAAAAGCATTATAGGGCTCCTGGGTGGTTCAGTTGGTTGGGCAACTGCCTTCAGCTCAGGTCATGATCCTGGAGTACCAGGATCGAGTCCCACATCGGGCTCCCAGCTCCATGGGCAGTCTGCTTCTCCCTCTGACCTTCTCCCCTCTCATGCTCTCTCTCACTCTCTCTCTCTGAAATTAATAAATAAAATCTTAAAAAATAAATAAAATAAAAGCATTATAAATTACAGTTCAGTCTCTTCATATTCATTTTGTTTAGTTGTTTTTGTTATTTATGGAGGTTCTATTTACTCTATTCTCTGCTAATGGAAATACGAACATTATGTTTTGAAAACATCATATTTACAACAGTTTCAATCATTAAACTTACTGCATAGAGTCCTTTTTCTTTCTGGAGCTATCCACCTGTGCATGTGTCCTGTGGAAACACAACTCCCACCACTCCCCTTATTTTTTTATAAATATGTACTTCTTTAAAGAAAATTCATTAGCTCTTCATAGTATGATATTTTTCCTACATTCTTGTTTATTTTTGAAATTTCATACGATTTTTTTTTCTGACCCAGGTTTTTCTTTCCTGATTATTAATGAAGTTTTGTGACCATATTAAATATTCTAATGTAACAGAAAGCAGTAGAGTTTATTAAATTTTAGTCACAGTAAAACATGTACTTTTACCTCTTTTAAAAGGCTGAAGTGACAGGGATTAGACAGTAGCTGTTTTCCAGAAGCAATCCCGTGATCTGACATTTATGGCCAGGACAGCTGGTGTAGTCTAGTTCCTTATGTCAGGAATAATTTAGTATTTATGTGGCACTTCACATTTTCAAAATGCTCTTCAATCATTAATAAAACATTTCCCTTGACATTCCTGTCAGAGAGGTCAGAATAACTACCAGTAACAAAAACCACCTAATAACAAAATAGGGGAAAGTTACCATAATCCTCTTTGTTTCTTGGTGTTAATTTTCAAACATGTAAAATCTGAGCATTTTTTAAACCCACTGATTACATTGCATTAAGTTCCATGAATTTATAATAAGGATATGTTTCTATAAGTTATTTTAAAAAGCTTAAGAAGCTATACCTCCCCTTTCAAAAGCAGGCTGAATTCAAGGAAGTCTACTAAAAAACACATAATAAATACTCTCTGGACTAAAGGCTATCTTATTAATTCAGAGAAGAGAGAACTCTAGAATATGTAGCATTAGCAATGTCTTACCCAGAATTGAATAATGAATGTAAAAGAGATTGATTAGAAGTTAAAGTCATATGTGAAAAAGACTGTTGTCTCTCAAGTACTTTTTTTTTTTTTTTTGGTGAGAGAGAGAGAGAGAGAGAGAGAGAGCGAGCACAGGCAGAGAGACAGGCAGAGGCAGAGGGAGAAGCAGGCTCCCTGCCGAGCAAGGAGCCCGATGTGGGACTCGATCCCAGGACGCTGGGATCATGACCTGAGCCGAAGGCAGCCGCTTAACCAACTGAGCCACCCAGGCGTCCCTCTCAAGTACTTTTAAAGGAAACATCTATCACCATTTTTGAAATAGATAAGTAAAAATAATAAGCAATATACACAAATGTTTTTGAACTAAGACACACTTGGCAAACATTATATTCTTGTCCCCAGTTACCACAAAATAAGATTATTACCTGTTCACAGATGATTTTGTGGAGTATGTGTGTAAGTTAGTGTCCTTGTAAGTTTTTTGTTTTGTTTTGTTTTGTTTCTTATACTTTCCTCATAAAAAGGCTTTGGAAGTATATCCTTTATTTATACTCTCTGAAGCTATATGAGCCTATTTTTTACATTGATTTACTTTTATTTAAGGGAGGGTAATCAGCATTTATTTCTAAATATAAATAAAACTATTCAAGAGTATTTTTTCCTTTGTTGGTACTTTTTTGATAAATTTATTTCATATTCATTTCATGTTTTCATATTTTCTTGTCAAAAAGTGATATTGCCAACATATTATTTTTAATATATATATTTTTGATAGTTAAATCCATTTTTATTCCTTATATTGTGTTTTCTATTTTGTTTGTGATCAGTCTTTCTTAAAGTGTTAACTTATTAATTCTTTCAAAAAACCAAATTTTGACTTTTAAAATTTTTTTTGTTTCAAGTTTTTTTTTATATAAGAAATAAAATATTTTAGGCTTTGTTGAGCTATACAGTTTCTATTGCAACTACTCAAATCTGTCTTTGTGAAAGCAACCATGCAATACATACATCAGTAAACATGGCTATGCTCCAACAATGCTTTCTTTTAAGAAAAATTTCATTGTTGTTGCAAGTCAAGTAAATATTTGGTAACAGGAGTATCAGTGTTTGGGAAATAAATCATTCTTTTGAAGCACCTCTGGGCAACATGTCACATTATCTCCCTCAATTTTAGAAGGAAAAGCTGGAAGGATTGGCTTAAGGAGGACTACAAAGTTTCTGGCATAATGAGAATCAGATCATATAATTTTCTTAAAAATTTCCTCAAATAACCACTTGCTTCTCATTTTTAATTAGAGTAAAAACAACCTGCTGATCATGGTCCACAAAACTCTACCTAATGTAATTTATTTTGACCTTCAGATAATCTGTGTCACTGCCCACTTTCTTGTTACCCTACATGTTCTTTATGTCTTGATAAATCCAGTATATTCTTTGGTCAGGGTCTTAGTTCCTTTTGTCCTTCTGACTGGATATTTCATCATAGCTCTACTTATTTGGCTTAGGGCAGTGTAGTGTAAAGCCTAGGGACATCCCTCTGCTGCTAGATCATTCTCATATTTCATGATTTGATACCTTTAAATGGTCATTTGTAACATTTTACTCCTCTGCTTTTTTTCCCACTGGTAATAATCATGAAATAAAAAAAATAATAATGACTGGGAAATTCAGATAATAAATACTTATGAAGTGCCTGGGTAGTTCAATTCAGTTGAGCACCTGACATTTGATTTGGGGTCAGGTCATGATCTCAAGGTCCTGAGATCGAACCCTATGTGGGGCATGAAGCCTGCTTGGGAGTCTCTCTCTCTCTCTCTTTCTGCCCCTCCCCTTGCTCTCTCATGTTCTCTCTCTCACACACATGCATAAAATCTTAAATATTTTCATTATTGAACTTCATATCTATAAGCATGTAAAAGAATAAATTAGAAATTAAAAAGAAGAATGATTTCAAGGTAAGAAGGAAAATAAGAAATGGAGTAATATTTTTTTAAGTTACAATATGTAGTTCCAAAAAAAAAAAAAGAGGAAAATAAAATATAAAGACATCAGCATGCTCATGGACTTTGGCATCATGACCAACTGCTTGTGGATTCTAATACTAAACTTGCTTGTTAACAGACCATGCTAACTAGCTTACACAGAATCTCTGTTTTGGGCTGGCTGTTGAAGGGATTTCTTTGTCAGAGCCAGTCTACCAAGATTGGGATTGGTGACTGACCTTTCAAATGTGAAGACATTAATGCCATTATATCAAGAAGTACCAAGGAAACATGATATCACCAAAGGAGCAAAATAAATGAAACATCAGAAGAGCTTTAATTATTGAACTACTTTCCTGGGGGGGGGGGGGATCAGTACAATTGTTTTAAGCAAGCACAGTGAACCACAAGAGAAAAGAGATGACAAAATGGAATCAGAAAAATAATACCCAAACAAAATGAAAATTTCAACAAAGAAAAATCATTAAACAAACAACAAAGACCCAAGTAGAAATTTCTGGAGATGAAGAAAACAATAACTGATATGTAATATTCAATAGAAAATTTCAACTGCAGACTCCATCAAACAGAAAAAAAGTCACTAAATCCTTGACAGGTCCTTTGAAATTATCCAGTTAGAGAAATAAAAAGGAAAAAGATAAAAAGAAATGAAGAAAGTCTGTGAAACTTATAGACCATGATTAAGTGAACCAATGTATATATCAATGAGTATCCGAAGGAGAAGAAAAATAGAAATGACAGAAGGCTGATTTAAAGAAATGTTGGTTGAAATTTTCCCATATCAAAAAGGGAAATGGACAACCAGATTCTTAAAGTACAAAGGACAAACAAATTAAAGGAATTCATCACCATTTATAAGAAGTGTTACACACAGAATTCTTCATATTAAAACAGAATGATGCTAAACAGTCACAAGAAAGCCTATGGAAGGTAAACATCTTTAGTCAATTTCAGAATACTCTTAATAATATAAAAGTAGTGAGTATATTACTTTAATTCCTACTTTAAAAGTTAAAAAATAGAATTATTAAGAATACCTGTAATTGGGGTACCTGGGTGGCTCAGTTGGTTAAGTGTCTGACTCTTGATTTCAGCTCAGGTCATGATATCAGGGTTGTGAGATCAAGCTTCTCATCAGTCTCTGCACTGAGCATGGAGCCTTCTTAAGATTCTCTTTCCTGGGACACCTGGGTGCCTCAGTTGGTTAAGCATCTGCCTTCTGCTCAGGTCATGATCCCATTAGTTTTTGATGCAATTTTCAATGATTTAACAGCTGTATATTGGTTATTAGCAGTAAGACACTGTTATAACTATAAGAAGTTCTTTGAAAGCCTTATGGTAATGACAAAGGAAAACCTACAATAGTCAGAAAAAGGAAAAGAAAAAAAAATCAAAATCTATCATTACAAAAAAAAAATAAAAAAAAAAAAAAAAAAACCACAAGGAAGACAGGAAGAGAGGAAAACAGTAACAAAAGAACTACAAAATAAAGGATACGCAGGAAGAAATCATCTGAGCCCTTCATTAGCCTCACTGCAACTCACTGCTCTTTCCTAAAAAGGAGCTTATTATATATTTATCTCAAGACCCAAGTTTTACAACTGTTTCCCAGTGACAACTCCTGATCTACTGCTCTAGGAGGTCATCAGAGTTTACAATTTCAGTCCCCAAAGACTGAATATATTAACATACTTTAAAATTTAAAAGACTCTGCCTGAGGATATGGCTTTCAATCACCCTGAAACTAGGTGCTAAATGGGATAATTCCCTTTGGAACACAGGCAAGTCTTGGCATACTCTCAACAATCAGGAACCGTGAAAAATAAGGCAGGCTACTTAGACAATTGTAAAGGTTCAAAAAACAACAAAGAGGGCAAAATTGAGCAAACTCATTGTTAGAAGATCTTAGAAAATGTGTAACATCTTCTATACAATGCTGCTAATTCAAGCCTGGGAGGAAGTAGCTGTTTCACCTAATATGTAACAACAAATGTGGAGTCAGGCAAAATGAGGAGATAGAAGAATAATGTTCCAAATGAAAGAATTTGACAAAAACTCAGAAAAAAACCTTTAATGAACTGGAAATATGTAATCTACCTAATAGAGTTCAAATTAATGGCCATAAAGATGCTCACTAAACTGAGCAATAGAATGGATGAACACAGAGATAGTTTTAACAGAGATTAAAAATATGTAGGAAAGTACTAAAAGGAGTCACAGAGCAGAAGAATACAATGATTGAACTGAAAAATACACTAGTGTGGTTCAACAGCAGACTAGATGAAGGAGAAGAACAGATCAGTGACCTGGAAAATAGGGCAGTAGATCTCACCCAAACAAAGGAGCAAAAAGAAAAAAAGAATAAAATAGTGAATATAGCTTAAGGGACCTATGAAACAACATCAATCAGAATAACATATTACAGGGGACCCAGAATGAGAATATAATAAGAAAGGTACAGAAAATTGGTTTTCAAAATAATGACTGAAAATTTCCCTAATCTGGAGAGGGAAAAAGACATCCAAATCCAAAAAAACACAGAGAACTCAAGTAAAATGAATCCACACCAAAACACATTAAAATTAAAATGTTAAAAGTTAAGGGCACATGGGTGGCTTAGTCAGTTAGGCATCCAACTCTTGATTTCAGCTCAGGTCATGATCTCAGGGTTATAAGACCAGGCATGGAGCCTGATTGAGGATCTCTCTCCTCTCTCCCTCTGCTTTTCTCCTACTCCACTTGTGCTCTCTAAAAATATAAATAAATAAATAAATAAATAAATAATAAAGTGTTAAAAGTTAAAGAAAATCTTAAAAGCAGCAAGAGAGAAAACAATTTATTACATATAATAGACTCCCCATTAGACTATCAGCTAATAGTTTTTTTGTTTGTTTGTTTGTTGTTGTTTTTTTTGCTTGTTTTGTTTTTCAGGAACTCCACATATTACAAGAGAGTAGAATTTTATATTCAAAGTGCTGAAAAGAAAATATTTCAACCAAGAATACTATGCCCAACAAAGTTATAATTAAGAATTGAATGAGAGACAATTTTTCAGATAAGCAAAGTCTAAAGGATTTTATCACCATGAAACCAGCCCTCACGAGAAATGTTAAAAGAACATGTTTTAAGTTGAAAAGAAAATGCACTAATGAATAACAGCAGAATATTACAATAAGAATCTCAGCAGTAAAGGCAAATATACAATGAAGGTGATTAGTTATAAAACTAGTATAAATGTTAAAAGATAGTGGTAGTAAAATGAATTATAACTGTACTAATTAGTTAAAGGATACAAAAATTTAAAAACATGTAAGATGTGGTATCAAAAACAAATGTGGGGAAAGAGAAAAAAATGTAGTTTCTAGGATGTGTTTAAATTTAAGCTGCTATAAGCTTAAAATACACTGTTATATAGACATATATGATCCAAATGATAACCAAAGAGCAAAAGCCTATAGTAGATACACAAAAGATATGCAAAAGGATATAAAATAACACTAAAAAATGGTATCAAGTTACAATAGAAGAACGCAATAAAAGAAAGTAACAGAGAACTAGAAAAAAATTTCAGGAAAAAAATTAAAAAATGGCAAGAGGTACAAAACTATCACTAATTACTTTAAATGTAAATGGGATGATTTCTCCAATCAAAAGACACAGAGTAGTTGAATGGATTAAAAAGAAAGGAATTACTTGTCACTTACAAGAGACACAATTCAAATATAAGGACACAGACTAAAAGCAAAGGGATGGAAAAAAGATTCCATGCAAATGCAAATGAAAAGAAAGCTGCTATAGCTACAAATGTGTGACAAAATAGACTTTAAATCAAAGGCTATAATAAAAGACAAAGAAAGGCATTATGAAATGTTAAAGGGACTTATCTAAGAAGAGAATATAACATTTGTAAATCTTGACGCACCCAAATAGAAGCACCTAAATATACAAAGCAAATACTGATAGACTTAAAAGGAAAGATTAACAATATGATAATAATAGGACACTTTAATACCCCATTTATATCAATGGGTAGAAAATCAATAAGGAAACATTGGCCTTAAAAGACACAAAGATACAACAGAACATATATATATATGGAGAGAGAGAGAGAGACACTCCCAAAACAACAGAAGGCATTCTTCTCACACATGAAAAATTCACCTGAATAGATTTTAGGCCACAAAACAAATTTAAGGAGATTGAAATCATATCAGGAAACTATTCTGACTATACTAATATGAACCTACAAATATTTACAAGAAGAAAACTGGAAAAACTACAAATATGTGGAGATTAAACAACAGGTTGTTGAATGACTGCTGGGTCATAGAAGAAATCAAAGGAGAAATACAAAAATACCTAAAGACAAATGAAAACAGAAATGCAACATACCAAATTTTTCGGGATGTAGCAAAAGTGATTCTAAGGAAACTTCATCATTTTACATGTCTACCTCAAGAAACAAAAGAAATCTCAAAAAAATACAACCTTACTTCCAAAGGAAGGAAAAAGAACAAAGCCCAAGGTTAACCTAACAAAGGGAACAATTAAAGATTAGTATAGAAGTAAATGAAATATCAATTAAAAAGGTGGAAAAGATTAGTGAAACTAAGCTGGTTCTATGAAAAGAGAAACAAGATCAATAAATCTTCAGCCAGAGAAAAAAAGAAAAGGTTCAAATCAATAAAATCAGAAATGAAAAACTACAAGTGATGTCACACTTGTAAAAAGGATCAAAAGGGATTATGAACAATTACATGTCAACAAATTTGACAACCTAAATGGATAAATTCCTGGAAACCTACAATCTTCCAAGAATGAATTATCAAGAAATAGAAGATTTGAATAGACTGATTATTAGTAAGGAGATTGAATCAGTAATCAAAAACCTCCCAGCAAACAACTGCCTAAAACCAGATGGGTTCACTAACAAGTTCTACCAAACAAGTCAAAGAACTTAATACCTACCCTTCTCAAAGTCTTCCAAAAAATAAATAGGGAACACTTCTAAACTATTTTATGAGGGCAGCATTACCCTGATACCAAAACCAGGCATAAATACCTCGAAATAAGGAAAGAAAAGAAAATTACAAACCAATACCCCTGATGAACATAGATGCACAAATTCTCAGCAAAACACCAATGAATGAAATTCAAGAATACATTAAAAGGATCAGACAATATGATCAAGTGGGATGTATTCCATGGGTCCAAGGATGTTATGACAGCCATGAGTCAGTCAATGTGATACACTGCATTAAAAGAATGAAAGATAAAAATTATATGATCATCTCAAATCTATTGGAAAGAATTTGACTAAATTCAACATCACTTATGAAAAAGATTTAACAAAGTGGATATAGAGGGGATGCACCTCAACATAATAAAGGCCATATATGGCTAACCTTGTATTCAATGAGGAAATGTTGGAACTTCTCTAAAACAAGTGCAAGACAAAGATCCTCAGTCTTCCTACTTTATTCACCATAGTACTGGAAGCTCTAACAAAAGCAATTAGCAAGAAAAAGAAAAAAAAATGCAACCAAATTGGATGAAGAAGTAAAAGTGTCACTATTTGCAGATGACATGATTCTATATGTAGAAAGCCCTAAAGACTACACACACAAACACACAGACACACTAAATGAGTTCAGTAAAGTTGCAGGATTCAAAATAAATATACATAAATCTGCTGCATTTCTATACACTAATAACAAACTATTAGAAAGAGAAATTAAGAAAATCCCATTTATAATTGTCTCAAAAAGAATGAAATACTAGAAATAAATTTAACCAAGCAGGTAAAAAACATGTAGAATGAAACTATAAGTTACTGAAGAAATAAACTGAAGACAGAAATAAATGAAAAGTCATTACTTGTTCATGCACTGGGAAATATGATATTGTTAAAATGAAATGTCCATACTACTCAAAGCAATATACAGATTCAATACAATTCTTGTCAAAATTCCAATGGAAAATTTTATAGAGCTAAAACAAACAATTCTGAAATGTTTATGAAACCACAGAAGACCCAAACATCCAAAGTAATCTTGAGACAGAAGAGCAAATTTACAGGTATCAATGTATCTGATTTCAAGCTATACTACAAAGCTATAATAATCAAAACAGTATGGTATTGGTCTAAAAACAGCCACATATATTAATGTAACAGAATTGAGAGCCCAGAAATAAACCCATCCACATATGGTCAATTTATGACAAAGTAGGCAATAATAAACAATGGGGAAAGGACAGTCTCTTCAAAAACCATTGTTCAAAAAACTAGACAGCCATATGTAAAAGAATGAAACTAGACCAGTATCTTACACCATACATAAAAATTAAATGAAAATAGGCTAAAAACTTGAATGCAAGACCTGAAACCACTAAACTCTTAGAAGAAAACTTAGGTGGCTAAATTACTTGACATCTGTCTTTCTTGGCATTGAATTTTTGGATCTGACTACAAAAACAAAGTCAACAAGTAGACTGCATCAAATTGAAAAGCTCCTGCACAACAAAGGAAACCATCAACCAGATGAAAAGGATACCTACTGAATGGGAGAAAAAGCTTTTAAATCTTATATCTGATAGGAATATGAAAAATATACATAGAACTCACACAAATTAATAACAACAAAGCCAATCTGATTAAAAACTGGTAAGAAGAATGAACAGATTTTTTTTTTCCCAAAGAAGAAATATAGGTGGCCAACACATAGGAAAAAATATTAGTTATTGGGGAAATGCAAATCAAAACGACAGAGATACTACCTCAACAGCAGCCAGGAAGACAATTTCAGAAAGAAAAACAAGTGTTAGGTTATGGAGTAAGGGGAAACCTTGTGTATTACTGGGAATGTAAATCGGGGCAGCCACTCTGGAAAACAGTATGAAAGTTCCTCAAAAAATTAAAATGGCACTATCATTTGATCCAGACATTCCACCTCTGGGTAGTCATCTAATGAAAATGAAAACACTAATTAAAAAAGATATGTGCAGCTTTATATTTCTTGCAATATTATTCATAATTTTCAAGACATGAAAACAACCTAAGTCCATCAGCGGGCCTTTGTTTCATTACTTTTACTTTATTATGCTGCCAAGGAGGGAGCAGCTCAAATCTAGGCTTTGTCATTTCCAAAATTATGATTATGGGAAAGATATTATTAACTCTTCACAAATGAGAAAACTTGTTCTCATATGATTAGTGTGAGGAATATACATATATATGTATTTATGAATATTTATAAATATGATTATATTTGTATACCCACATATGAATATTTATACACATATATGTATTATATATAAAAATATATATACATATAGATAATCTGGGTTATTTGACCAAACTATATAATTCTACTTCTTAATCACTCCCATAATGATATCCTGTTTTAATTATGGTTTGCATTTATCTCTATGTGAAATTATATTATTGTACTATTGTATTATGTCTACATCATGATAATTATTCACTATAGGACATATACAATTACTTCTCTTGCTCTTTATGGCATGTGCACTGGAAAGCAATCTGTATCAGTCCTTAGCCGTCTTTATTTATTTATTTTTACTGTCTAGGATAATTCTAGACAAATAGGAACTCAATTTTTTCTGAAATTTAAAATCACATAAAATACATACAGAGAATGATGCAATCATATGAACACCTGGGCCAATAGCTGTGTCATTTATAGCTATGGGAAATATTGGAAGCAGGCCTGGTTGTAGAGAAGAATGAGTTTCTTTTGGACATGGTTTAAGTAACACTAAGGACAGGATCAAGAAGATATCAGAGATTGAGGCATGAAACTAGGCATGAATGCTGGTGCGTTATTCAAAGAGAAACAAGTTATAGGAAATAAACCCTCAACCTAGTGATAAACTGATGAGAGTTTTAGTCAGAAAATAATTCCATTTGGCTTAGTAACATGAAGATATTAACAAGTGCAATGATGATAGATTTGGGGTGGAAGCCTTACAAGGATAAAAAGAGTAATTGATAGATTAAGAAGAAGAAGCTGTTTGAATAAAAACATTTTCTAGAACAGACAAAAAGAACAAATCAATAGGGCCATGGCTTGAAGGGGATGTTTCATAAGGATGTTTATAAAACAGCAGTACGAGCCAATAAGGTAGGAAGTGTTCACAGGTCTGTTAAGCACTGGGAAAAGTCCAAATGCTGTTAAGAGTAAAATGCACACCAGATTTTAAAGATTTGAAAGGAAGAATATAAACTGTTTCCCAAGCATATTTTATATTGAGTGCATATGAGACAATATGTTTAATATGCTGAGTTAAATGAAATATATTATGAAAATAAGTTTAACTTATTTTTTTACTTTTTAGTGTGGTTACATGTATGGCTTGCATTATGTTTCTATCACACCGGGCTGATACAAAATATATTTAAATGCCTAACTCACTTGAGGGAGAGATAGGAAAGGAAGAGGAAAACAATTTCTCTGAAATTTTTAAGACAAAAGGAAGATGAAATTATAAATAAGTTTGATCGGGTTCAATCTTTTAGAGAAAGCAGAGGGTGAATATAAATGCAAAAAAAAACCTTCTTAAATTAGTGGGAGAAAGTATGAATGTTTAGGTGTGCTTTCTGTGTATGGTATATGTGCCACTGTTTCAGTGGATTGCTTTTCTGTTGTTTGGATCTAAGACAGCAAGCTACGGTGACATACGCTAGGGCGGTCTCTCATGATATCCATTTCCTTGTGTTCATAGCTTTTATAATCACTTCCTTTATGTTTGGCTTGAATCTGTGACTTGCTTCTGGCTGATATGACAAAGGAGAAGAGATACTGCCAATGGGATTAAATTCCCCAGTCTGTCCTCTTAAACTTCATCAGAATGGAGATTATTTTGTGTTAGGCTGACTTAAACAGGGTAAAGCTCTTAAAAGAGAGCCTGGGAACTCCTTGAGGTGAAATATTGCCCTTTCTGCTCTGATGATGTAAGTGGTCATGTCAAGGAAGACGACTCACCAAAAAACTGCAGGTGGCCTCTGGGAAATTTTAGCAGCCTCTAAGACCTGAAGAGTTGCCTCCAGCCTAGGACCTGCAGAAAGCCAGTGCCTGCAGATAGAGAGTCATGAGAAAATGACTCCTACTAGCAATCTGAATGATCTTTGAAGCCGATTCTTTTCCCTGGTTGAGCCTCCAAAATGAGAAGGTTGTCTGGCTGACAGGCCGATTATAAACTTTTGAAACCCTGACCAGCCGGTGATGTCATGTTCAGATGCCTGACTCAAGAAACTGTGAGATAATAAATGCAAATTGTTTAAAATCGCCAACTTTTTGCTCGTCCATAATGCAACAACAGAAAAATAACATAGAAGCTTCTCCCCTTAAACAATTTGTATGGTGCACATCAGAGTTCTTGATATCTAAAATGCTGAGATCTAATCTGAGATATGACATTTAAAACTCTTTTAAACTTCTCACTTCACTGTCGTAGATAAGTTTCCTCTTGGGCAAAAAACAAATTTGGCCTAAATTAAAACTTTGATTATTTCCAACTCCAACATTCTATTATTTGATTATGAAATATCCAGAGAAGGGTTCTCCATGATCACTTTCTACAACTTTCAGAGCCACATTAAAACTTGGGACCACTTTTAGGGGTGCCTGGGAGGCTGAGTGGGTTGGGTCTCTGCCTTTGGCTCAGGTCCTGATCTCAGGGTCCTGGGATTGAGCCCTGCATCGAGGACTCTGTTCAGTGGGGAGCCTGCTTCCCCCAACCTCTGCCTGCCTGCTTGTGATCTCTCTCAAATGAATAAATAAAATCTTAAAAACAAACAAACAAACAACACTTGGCACCACTTTTTTTTTTTTTTTGCAAATTTATACCATCCATAGACATTGGCAAAAGACATATGTACAAAAAGTGTGCACTAAACAATAAATAAATAATGTGACAAAAGTGTCATAAATATCCATTAGTGATTTTGTATTTGGAAGTTTGACAATAATGACTTTTTTGTATTGTTTTTGCTAAAGCAAACACAATTTTATCTAAATTTATTTTTTATTCTTTAAATTTCTTTTCAGTGTACCAGAATTCATTGTTTATGCACCACACCCAGTGCTCCATGCAATACGTGCCCTCCCTAATACCCACCACCAGGCTCACCCAGCTTCCCACCTCCTGCCCCTTCAAAACCCTCAGATTGTTTTTCAGAGTCCATAGTCTCTTATGGTTCATCTCCCCTTCCAATTTCTCTCAACTCCCTTCTCCTCTCCATCTCCCTGTGTCCTCCATGTTATTTCTTATGTTCCACAAGTAAGTGAAACCATATGATAATTGGCTCTCTCTGCTTGACTTATTTCACACAGCATAATCTCTTCCAGTCCTATCCATGTTGATACAAAAGTTGGGTATTCATCCTTTCTGATGGAGGCATAATACTCCATAGTGTATATGGACCATATCTTCCTTATCCATTCATCCGTCGAAGGGCATCTTGGTTCTTTCCACACTTTAGCAACCGTGGCCATTGCTGCTATGAACATTGGGGTACAGATAGCCCTTCTTTTCACTACATCTGTATCTTTGGGGTAAACATCCAGTAATGTAATTGCAGGGTCATAGGGAAGCTCGATTTTTAATTTCTTAAGGAATCTCCACACTGTTCTCCAAATTGGCTGCACCAACTTGCATTCCCACCAAAATGTAAGAGGGTTCCCCTTTCCCCACATCCTCTCCAACACACGTTATTTACTGTCTTGTTAATTTGGCCATTCTAACTGGTGTAGGGTGGTATCTTAATGTGGTTTTGATTTGGATCTTCCTGATGGATAGTGATGATGAACATTTTTTCATCTGTCTGATAGCCATTTGCATGTCTTCATTGGAGAAATGTCTGTTCATGTCTTTGCCCATTTTTTGACATGATTATCTGTTTTGTGTGTGTTGAGTTTGAGAAGTTCTTTATAGATCCTGGATATCAGCCTTCTGTCTGTACTGTCATTTGCAAATATCTTTTCCCATTCTGTTGGTTGCCTCTTTGTTTTGTTGACTGACAATAATGACTTTTGAAGACCTTCCCAGAAAGAAAAATTTATTGATATTTTATATTAATCTCATATTTTTAAAGTGTTTAAAAACTTGAGTTTTCTTTAATATGGGTAAAAGGCATACAACACAAGACTTTATCTACGTTTGACACAAGATACAACTTTTTTTTTGTGTGGTCTTCTAAAATGGCCCAGTAAAACCTGCATCACAATGTATAGAAATCTGTTTCTGAGTCCTAGAAGTCTGATCATGAAGTGGGACAGCTACTTTCTTCCCTTTTTATATTGTGTCAAATAATAGAACAGCTTAAATATTAATAGAAACATTAATAGGAGGGTCTTTAAATAAAATGTGTATGACACTTCATAAAAATGACTGGCAGATTTTGAAAATGGATTATAGTAAATAACAAACTCATGATGGCAGGTATATGGTAGGGTGATGTAGAGCCTTATATTTATTCTTATCAGAGATAATATTTCCATTGATGATCCAGAAAAATAAGTAAAGTAGCCCATTAAACATATTTTCACATGAAATTACTCTGAAAGAATGTGTGAAGAGAAGAGAAAAACAGTGTAAAACAAATAGACTGTGACAAGATCACAGAAATCCCCTCTAGTTGTTGACAGTATAAAAGTCCAATCTAAAATTCCTTCATACAAATCAGAGTAGAAATGAATGCCAATGGAGACAGTGATTATTTCATTATGTGGAACTGAAAAAAGGAAAAGCTTGTGAGAAAGAAATATTGGAATGTGTCAAAATATGATTCATTATTGTACAAAAAGATAGCACAAACATATTCAGGAAAAAAATAGAAAGGAAATATATCAGTATTTTTTTTAACTTGAGAATTAACTGTGAAATTTGAACAGATTTGCAAAAATTAAATGGCCTAGAATATGAATCTGTTTGGGTGGGAAAAGGAACTGACTCAGTTACAACATCACTCCTTATTCATATTATATATAAAATAGATAGCATCATTTTTATATTATTAATAAAGAACATTTTCTGAAAATACAGCACATTTAATACAAGTAGGGATCTTCTCTAAATAAGGACCTTCTTGGGTTTGTTTCTACATTAAAAGCATATACTGCACTTTTTTTTTTCCTAAGGGAGGAATTTTTAATACATAGCTTCCTTTATCTTTTACAGTATTTATAAAATGAAACAATACAACAGCTTCTGCCCTGTTCCCCACTGTATTCTTCCATCCAAAATTATATTCTTTCATGGAATAGTAACTTTAGGTACATAGGTGCACTTAGTATGTGAGGAGTTAAACAAAGAGAGTGAGATATTTTTGAAAGTCTTCAAGAATTAGTGAGAGATATCTGAACGGCCAAGCTCTATAATTTCCCACCTATGCTTCCCAGAGTATGTTACTGAATTTCTCTCAATGTTGGTTTCCACAACTGGAAAATGGAAACACTGACACATAATTCAGTGTGTAGTGTTGTGAAACTCACATAAGATAACCTTGACTAAAAAAAACTATTTAGTGTATATGAATAGTATATAAAATATGATGGGAAATAGATTTCATTCTCTCTAGGCAAAAATTTAAGTACATGCTAGTCATCAATAGCTGAGCTGACAATTATTATATTTATATCCAGTGATCTCCCATTTTTCATAATCTGCTTCTATCTGCTTTCTATTGCTTAAGTGAGCAAGTTGTTGATTTTATCTTGTCTCTCGCTATTTCCACATGCATCTAAAATTTGTAGTAAAACATGAGAGCCAAAGAAGCAGTTATTGAATTTTTCCCTTGTAAAAATATTTTTAAAGCTAAAATCTCGAAAGTTAAAGGAAAATTAAAGTTATAAAGATGATACCAAAAGCTCCAATTATGTCATTCATTCTATTTGACTTAGTATACAATCACACAATCCAAACTTTCCTGTTTTGTGATAAAACAAAACAAAACAAAACCAAAACAAACAAACAAAAACCTTGTTGGAATTCAAAATAGAAAATTTGAAGCAAGCATAATAGAATTAAGCACTGTTAAGTAATAATTATAATAATTATTTATAATTAAAATATAATAAGTTTCTCATTATATATACAAGAAAAGATAGGGGCAAAGGAGATAAATATTTTAGTTCTTTTCTTCTACCTTTTAGGATTTAAGTCACTCTAAGGTGAAGTAATAACAGTTGTCTAAATTGATTTATACAGTGATAAAACCAGAAAAATTCTGTGATATTCATGCATTTGAATCTTTTGCAGAGACTCCATTAATCTTTTATATCTCTCATCTTTCTTACAATAGTACCTCTTGGTTAGTATCTATTGACTGATGTACTTGCTGACTAACTGAATTAAAACATTGATGTTATCGAGACAAACAATCTTAGGGTAGGTTAAAGCTGCCCTAATTTAGTAGCTGTATGTTATAGAATAGTTATTTTATATTTCTAAATGGTATTTGTTCATTCACAGAATGAAGATACTAGTAATGTTCAGTTCTAGATAAACCCTAAGCCAATTAAGGGATGGAGTCTGATGAGGAGCAATGCAAAAACAAAAGCAAAAGCAAAATCTATTGTAGCCTTCCCTATTTAACTAAATAGACTAACTAAATAAATCTATAAAATCTAACCTTGCAAAACAATGACATTTATTAGGAAGCAATAGAGGGGAGTACTGAGCCATACCCCAGCATTGGACTGAATGGCCTACCAGTTTTATGATAGCAGGACATCAAACTTTGTTCTTTACCCTCCAATAAATAGGTATTCGAAATAAGTAGCTCCAAGGTAGCCAAGCCATAGTTCAAACAAAAGCATCAAACTTACCACTAGACACATAATTCATAAGGGAATATTGCCACAGTAAAAGGTCATTTTCAAGAGAAAGTTGGGCATTAGAATATTGGGAAGTTATACGGATTTTTTTCCTTCCTGCTGTTTTTTTTATTTCTTTTTATTTTTTTTTTAAGATTTTATTTATTTGTCACATAGAGAGAGAGCACAGGAGCGAGCACAGGCAGACAGAGTGGCAGGCAGAGGCAGAGGGAGAAGCAGGGTCCCTGCCGAGCAAGGAGCCCGATGTGGGACTCGATCCCAGGCCGCTGGGATCATGATCTGAGCCGAAGGCAGCCGCTTAACCAACTGAGCCACCCAGGCGTCCCTGTTTTTCTTTTCTTAATAGAATCTGATGTTTTGAATATCTATTAAATAATTGTATTTTTTTCTAAGACTTGAACAACAACAACCCCCCCCCCCAAAATCTCATTTAAAAATAAGAGTAGGGGCGCCTGGGTGGCTCAGTGGGTTAACCTCTGCCTTTGGCTTGGGTCATGATCCCAGGGTCCTGGAATCAAGCCCCGCATCAGGCTCTCTGCTCAGTGGGGAGCCTGCTTCCTCCTCTCTCTCTGCCTGCCTCTCTGCCCACTTGTGATTTCTATCTGTCAAATAAATAAATAAAATCTTAAAAAAAAAGAGAGAGTAAAATAAACATTTCTGTTAACATGTAAAGATATGCATATTAGTAATCATAACATAAAAAGTATAAACAATATGAAAAAATTTTAGATAAAATAGTACAACTGGAGTGCTGGCATTTATTTATTTATTTATTTAAAGATTTTATTTATTTATTTGACAGGCAGAGATCACAAGTAGGCAGAGAGAGAGGAGGAAGCAGGCTCCCCACGGAGCAGAGAGCCTGACATGGGGCTTGATCTCAGGACCCTGAGATCATGACCCCAGGGGAAGGCAGCGGCTTAATCCACTGAGCCACCCAGGCACCCCTGGAGCACTGGCATTTTGATTTGTCTTTATTTTCCCAAGGTGACCCACTTGGATCAAACTTAATTAAGAACTGCACCCTAATAAAACAGATATTACATTAATTACTATGCATAGAATATCAATACTCATACTCCCACTTGATATTTATAAGAGAATAATAATAAAAACATCTATTCTAAAGCTATAAAGAAACATAAACCTGGAGGGCATTGTAAGATCATTTTGTCTACTTTTATTTTTATATGATCACAATTAAAATATCTTAAAAACTAAAATGACTTTATTTGAAAAAAATAGAGCTTATTTTTTACCTTTTTTAAAAAAGATTTTATTTATTTACTTGATAGATAGAGATCACAAGCAGGGAGAGAGGCAAGCAGAGAGAGAGAGAGGAGGAAGCAGACTCCCTGCTGAGCAGAGAGCCTGATTTGGGTCTCTGGGATCCCAGGACCCTGGGACCATAACTGGATCTGAAGGCAGACACTTTAACCCACTGAGTCACCCAGACACCCCTATTTGTTTACCTTTTTAAAGCAATGTCAAAACAACAAAAAAATGTAAGCACTGAAAATATTTCATATATGTTGTAATTTGACTAATTTTTATGATTATGATTCTATAAAAGATGTTTCAATAATCTTTCAAAATTCTTCTCCATTTTTAATGCCCAAATCCTACATGTGACAGAACTAATAGCTATCATGTATTAAAATTAAATAACTTTTTTTCTGAATTAAAGCACCTTTTCTAAATTTACTTCAGCCAAAACTTTAGGATTAGAGTTGCTAACACATTTTTTACAAAAGAAGTGGAATAGTTAAAATTTTAATTTTGGTCTTATTAGTTATCAGATCATAGTGAATTCAACCTTAATGAAAAGGCATTCTACACTGTGCAAATGTGGGGTCAGTTTAGAACTTAAAACCATTATGCTGTCTTTATGGGAAAAAAATGAAGTTGGGGGGCACCACAGTTTATTCTTTTCCATTCCCTCCATTACATATTGAACTCCAAATTTTATAGTAAAACAGTAATCTTTTTCTATGATTGGAAAAATAAAATGTCCAGATTTTAGATTAAAATAATTAATATAGAGCAAATCACACATCTAAAGTATCATTAAAAATGAAAACAAAAAGAAAATAAAATATCTTCATTGTAATGGAAACTTACACATACAGCTTTTTTATAAAAAGGTTTGATTTCAGTTAAGATTATTACAGAGTTTTATATCTGGTCATATGTCTATTAAATTTTTACCTCATATTCCAGATTTAGCCAAAATTTCTAATATACATAATGTAGAGGGTAAATTTAATCTTACACTTAGTGTTAAAAATCAGAAGATGAAAATTACATCAAACTCAAAACAATATATCGAATATAAACTTTAAAAGATATTATTAATGGTGATTTAATATTTATTACAAATTTTGATTTTGTGGAATTAAATATTATATTACTTTAGCCATTTCAGTAATTAGTATATTTAAATTATTTTATCTATCTGAAAGTACTTGTTCTGACATTCTAACAGGTATCTTGTGTTTTTATTTGCATTTTCCTCAAATTATATTAATAATATTTTCATGATTAAAGCTTATGATAATAGACTTATGAAACATGTAATTGATTTAATTTTTATTTGGGGGCAAGAAATATTTAACTTATAAAATTACCTTCAACAAAGTATAATTTATATACAGTAATTCTTTCAGTTTTGAGGAAAGTCCAGTGAAATTTCTCACACAATCACGGATAGAACATCCCTCCCACTCTGTGAGACCATCCCTCCTGACCTCCATGCCTGAAACAACTACTGATCTGCTTTTTTTTTTTTTTTTGACTAATTTGTATTTTCTGAATTTTATATAAATTGGATTATACATGTTTTAATTTATGCCTACCTTATTTTGCTAACAATTCATTAGGATTCTCAAGTATAAGGAATTCAGTTTTATTGTTTAGCATTACTCCACTGTACAGAAATACATTTTGTTCATCTATTCATGTTTTGATATGCATTTCAGTAGTTTCTAATTTTGAATGTTGCAGCCAAAGCTGTGTAAGTCATTGTAAGGACAAATTTTGTGAACTCACTTGCTTAGTGCAATGGATGGGTCACAAAATAACTAAATTTTATGTTTGTTTGTTTGTTTGTTTTTCAAAAACTACCAAACAATTCTACAAATTGGTTAGACTCTTTTACATTTCTCTCAGGACTGTTTGGGAGTTCTAATTCTTCCATACCACACACTTGTAAATAGTTGGCATGGTTTGTCTTACTTTTATAAAAGGCTTATAGTAGTATTTCACTGTAGTTTTAGATTATATTACCCAAGAGTAATGATATTGAGTACCCACTCATGTGTTTTTTGTTTATCTTCACTTATGAATTACCTCTTCTGTTCTCTTTTCATTTAAAAAAATATGCTTAGCGAAATAAGTCAACTGGAGAAAGACAACTACCACATGATCTCCCTGATATGAGGAAGTAGAGATGCAACGGGGGTGGGAGTTAAGGTGGTAGGATAAGTAAAAATGAAAGAAGATGGGATCGGGAGGGAGAAAAACCAAAAGAGACTCTTAATGTCATAAAACAAACTGAGGGGGGTTGGGGGGAAGAGGGGTTGGGTGAGGGTGGTGGGGTTACATCATATGTTTAAATAAAGCTTAAATAAAGTAAAAAAACAAACAAACAAACAAACAAAAATAAATATGTTTTAAAATATTGAGTTGAATATATATATATGTATATATATATATTTTATATGTGTCAAATTTTTATATCTAGGAACTTAAGGCAGAAAGCATATACAAGTTTTCATAGGTGGAATAATTTATTTTTAGGTTTAATAATTTCTTAAGATAGAATCTAACAAGGGAGATTATTAATTAAGTCAATATGCAAGACTAGTATTTTAAAAACGCCAATGAGGAATTATTTAGAAGTTGACAAGTTGATAATAAAATGTTTATAAATTATAAAGAATAATTGAAACACCAAATTATAGGATTTTTAATTTTTTTTAAGATTTTTATTTATTCATTTGATAGACAGAGATCACAAGTAGGCAGAGAGAGACAGAGGAGAAAGCAGGCTGTCCACAGAGCAGAGAGCCCGATGTGGGGCTCAATCCCACGACCCCGGGATCATGACGCGAGCCGAAGGCAGCAGCCTTAACCCACTGAGCCACCCAGGCGCCCCTAATTTTTTGTTTTTTTAAGCTTGAATACAGATGGCACAAAATGTTACATATTACATGTTACATTAATTTCAGGTAGACAACATACTGTTTCAAAAGGATTATATATTAAGCTGTGCTTACTACAAGTATAGCTACAATCTGTCACCTTACAATGCTATTATAATACCATGGACTATATTCTTTATACTGTGCCTTTTATTCTTGTGACTTATTCATTCCATAACTTAAAGCCTATATTTCATACTCCCCTTTACCTATTTTGCCTGTTCTTCCAACCCCCTCTTTTCTGGCAACCATCAATCTGTTCTCTGTATTATATGTCTGATTCTACCTTTGCTTATTCACTTTTTAGATTCCACATAACAGTGAAACCATATGGTATTTCTCTTTCTCTGTCTGACTTCACTTAGCATTATACCCTCTAAGTCCCAAATATGTTGTCACAAATGGTATGAGCTCATTCTTTTTTATGGCTACACCCATGTATGGTGTGTTTGTGTGACGAGACACCACATCTTCTTTATTTGTCTATCTATGGACACAGGTTGCTTTTATATCTTGGCTGTTATAAATAATGCCTCAATAAACATAGGGGTGCATATATCCTTCAAAGTTTGGTTTTCATTTTGTGTAAAATATGCAGTAGTGGAATTTTTAGATTATATGGCATTTTTATTTTTAATTTTTTGAAGAACTTCCATTCCATTTTCCACAGTGGCTGTACCAATTTACATTCCCACCAATGGTGTATGAGGGACTTCTTTCTCCACATCCTTACTAACAGTTATTTCTTGTCTTTTCTATTTTAACCATCCAGACAGGTGTAAGGTCATATCTTATTGTGGTTAGATTTGCATTACCTTGATGATTAGTGATGTTGGGCATCTTTTCATGTGTCTGTTGGCCATCTGTATGTCTTCTTTGGGAAAAAAAAAATCTATTCAGGGCCTCTGCCCATTTTTTAATTGAATTGCTTATTATTTTAGTATTGATTCTGTAAGTTCTTTGTATATTTTAGATATTAAGCCCTTACTAGATATGTCATTTGCATATATCTTCTCCCATTCAGTAGGTGTATGTGTGTGTGTTTGTGTGTGTGTGTGTGTGTGTGTCTGTGTGATTTTCTTTACTGTGTGAAAGTTTTTTATTTTGGTATAGTCCCAATAGTATAATTTTTGCTTTTATTTCCCTTGCTATAGGAGGGTTAATCTATATAGAAAATATAGGTGATCCCAGGAAAATTACAGCCCCCCCCCTTTTTTTTACATCTAGAATTTTTATGGTTTCAGGTCTCACAGTTAGGTCCTTAATGCATTTGTAGTTCACTTCCATGTTTGACATAAGAAAATGGTCTAGTTCATTCTTTTACATTAGCTGTCCATTTTATTCAGCACCATTGATTCACTGAGATTGTCTTTTTCCCATTGTATGTTCCTGTCTTCTGAATTGACCATAGAAATGTGGGTTTATTTCTGGGCTCTCTATTCATCCTATTGATCTCTATTTTTGTGCCAGTACCATACTGTTTTGATTACTACAACTTTGTAATATATCTTAAAGTCTGGAATTGTAATACCTCTAGATTTGTTTTTCCTTCTCAAGATTGTTTTGGCTATTTAGGGTCTTTAGTGGTTTCATACTCATTTCAGTATTATTTTTTCTGTAAAAAATGCTGTTGGTATTTTCGATAGGGATTTCACTGAATCTGATTGCTTTGAGTAGTATAGACATTTAACAATATTGGTTCTTCCAGTCTATGAGCATGAAGTATTTATTTGTTTACATCATCTTCAATTTATTTTATTAGTATTTTACAGTTTTCAAAGTACAGGTCATTTACTTCTTTGATTGTTTATTCCCAGCTACTTTTTTTTTTTCTTTTTGGTGCAATTGTAAATGGTGTTATTTTCTTAATATCTCTTTCTGTTGCTGCATTAATATGTAGAAATATTACCAATTTCTAGGCATTCATTTTGTATCCTGGAACTTTACTAAATTCGTTTATTACTTCTGGTAGGTTTTTGGTTGAGTCTTTAGTATATTCTATGTATATTATCATGTTTTCTACAAATAATGACAGTTCAACTTCTTCTTTTCCAATATGAACGTCTCATTTCTTTTTCTTGTTTTATTGATTCCAATACTATATTGAATAAAAGCTGTGAGAGTGGAGATCTTTATCCTGCTCCTGATCTTAGAGGAAAAGCTCCCAGTTTTTCACTGCTGAATATGAATCTGAGTTATCTATGGATTTTTCATATATGGCCCTTATGTTGAGACATGTTTTCTCTAAACCCACTTTGTTGAGAGTTTTTATCACCAACAGATACTGAATTTTTTGAAATTATTTTTCTGCATCTATTGAAATAATCACATAATTTTAATCCTTTGTTTTGTTGATGTGATGTGTCATGTTGATTTGTGAATATTGAATCATCCTTGGGTCCCTGGAATAAATTGATTTGACTGTGGTGGTTGATGCTTCTAACATGTTGTTGAATATGATTTGCTAATATTTTGTTGAGGATTTTTGCATCTGATTTCATCAGGGATATTGAACTGTAGCTTTTGCTATGTTTTGTGGTGTTTTTGTCTGGTTTTGATATGAGGGTATTGCTGGTCCTGTCTCTTCTTTTTTTTTTTTTTAATAGTTTGGGAACAATAGGTATTAATACTTTTTTAAAAGGTAGAATTCACCTATGAATCCATCTGATTCTAGACTTTTATTTTTTGGTAGTTTTTGTTTACTTATTCAATTTTTTTTTAAACTAGTAATAGGTCTGTTAAGATTTTCTATTTTTTTCCTGGTTCAGTTTTAGAAGATTATATGTTTCTAGGGATTGTCCATTTCTTCTAGGTTGCTCAATTTGTTGACAGACTTTTTTGTAGAATTCTCTTATACTCCTTTGTATTTCTGTGGTGATGTTACTTCTTTTTCATTTCTGATTTTATTTGAGTCTTTCTTTCCTTCTTTCTTTCTTTCTGAACTTTGTGAAGGGTTTATTGATTTTGTTTATATTTTTAAAGAAGGAGCTCTTGGTTTCATTGACTTTTCCTTCCTTACTTTTTTAGGTAGGTGGTTTCTACAGTGTCTCTTTCTGCTTTGGTCTTTATTATTCCTTTTCCTCTACTTGCCTTTTGAACTCCTTTTGAACTCCTTTTGAACTTGGCTTTTGATATTGTTGTTGTTGTTTGTTCTTTTCCTAATCTGTTAGGTGTAAGGTTAGATTGTTTATTTCAACTTCTTGTTTCTTGAGGTACTGTGTCATTATATGTTGCCTTCTTAGGATGCTTTTGCTGTGTCCCAAAGATTTTGAACCATTGTATTTTATTTAGATCTCCATGAATTTTTTTTTAATTTAAATTTCTCCTTTGATTACTTCACTGACCCACTGGTTGTTTAGTAATATTTGTTTAGCCTCCACATGGTTGTATTTTTTCCCCATTTTTTATTATTATTTTTTAACTTATGATTTATTTCTAGTTTCATACTATTGTGGTGAGAAAAGGTTCATAGAAGCATTTAAATCTCTGAATCTTTTTCTTCTCATATAAAACTGGAAAGTGTTTCATGTGCACTTGAAAAGAATGTTTATTCTGTTGTTTTTGGATAAAATGTCTGTATGTTTATCTTTATCTTTATCTGGTCCATTGTGCCATTAAAGGCACTTTTCCTTGATTTTTCTGCCTGGATAATCTATCTATTGATGTAAGTGAGGTGTTAAAGTCTTCTACTATATTGTATTACCATCAATTTCTTTCTTTATGTTTGTTAATCTTTATTTTATTTATTTAAATACTCCAGTGTTAGGTATTACATATTTATAATTATTGTATCTTCTTGTTGAATTGATCCCTTTATCATAATGTATTGCTTGTTGCAGTCTTTTTTAAAAGTCTCTTTTGTCTAACAGAAGTATTGCTAGGGACGCCTGGGTGGCTCAGTTGGTTGAGTGGCTGCCTTCGGCTCAGGTCATGATCCCAGCATCCTGGGATCAAGTCCCACATCAGGCTCCTTGCTCCGCAGGGAGCCTGCTTCTCCCTCTGCCTCTGCCTGCCTCTCTGTCTGCCTGTGCTCACTCTCAATCTCTCTCTCTCTCTCTCTAACAAATAAATAAATAAAATCTTAAAAAAAAAAAAAAAGAAGTATTGCTATCCTGGCTTTTCTTTCTTCACTTCCATTTGCATGGTAAATGTTTTCTTTATCTTTTCTTCTTTTTCACAGTTGTGTTGTGTCTTTACGTCTGAGGTAAGTCTCCTATAGGCAGCATAGAGATAGGTCTTTTTTTTTTTTCATCCATTCTGCCACCAATAGGTGGGATTTTTAAAGCTGGAATGGTAAAACTGTTGCATAATGCAGTGATACCCATGGGAAGGAATATGTAGTTAAAAAACAGATGCACTCTGCAGATGGTATGTGTGATATACAACATATTGCATGTTATAAATCAGTAGAGAAAAACAGAACTTTTGATAAATGATTATAGGATAATTGGTTTACCATATGGCAAACAAATATAGTTAAATATCTATCTTACATTAAATATATTTTTCTTTAAATACTTGAATAAGAATAGCAAAATAATTTAGACAGAATATATGTTAAGAATTTTTTATACTGATCAAAAAATAATTGTAAAAGACTAATAGAAATAAAATGTAAATAACTAACAAATGTGACAACATATTAGTATTTAGCACAAATAATTTATAGAAGTTCATAAACAATAATTCAAAACCCATTTGAAGAATGAGTGAATAGCAAGTGAATGTAAATTATATAATCTGAAAACCTAACAGCTAACTGAACATATGAAAACATGAAAATTTGATAAATTTAAATTTAAACAACTATGTCACACCCCTGACTATATAGAGAGAAATATCCCAGGACCCCAATAGTTTCTCTAAAGCAAAATAATGACACAGAGATAAAGAAATGGAGCATTCAAAAATCACCTACATTTTGGAGAACAGTTTGGTAACAGTTTAGTTAAACTATTTAGTTATATAACTAGTTTAGTTATACAAGTCCCACAGCAATATGACAGTTATTAGCATGTAGTAAGACATGAATATTAGTCTAAAGAATCATATATAGTGAAAATATTTGGCAATTAATATGCTTAAAATAGTGGTCAAAACTTAAGCACCTTTGTAGGGAAATAAATAAATAAATCAAAATATACTTGTAAAAATAGCATATATACACCTTGACTTTATAATGTTGAAAAGAAAACCACTTTCTAGGATAATACTGACAATATATTATTCATATAATTTTTTAAAATAAGTGGAACCTTATGTATTTTAATGAACATATTTTATATATGAATTTATTAAATTCATATTTATAAAAGTATATATATGTATAGTAATAATAAAATATAAATTATATCTCCTAAAAGATGGGAAACATGGAAATATATGGAAGTGAAGGAACTGTAGAGGAGTACTTAGCATTCAAAATCTGTGGGAGTCAAAGCAACTCTAATTACTATTTTTTCTTTCTTTTTTCCTTGTAAGCACATAAATGCTAGTAATTTTTAAAATCCCATAGTTAGTAAATACAAGCTTGAAATTTACAGCTATGTATTTGTACTTATTAGGATATTTCATTATTTTATAAAATTGCAGTTGACATTCAAGTGGAAAAAAATGCATGGACATAGATTTTGTAGTGGGAGTTTATGAGGGACAATGCAAGAAGGGGGTATATTTTTAAGATTTAAATTACTCTGAACTTGACTTGTAAGATGTTAACTGCTGGGGAAGGGAGTTTAATATAAAATAAACTAAGAAACATTATGTCATTTCCTTCTAAACTTTCAAATGTTTTACTGAATTAAATAGCCTAAAGCTTGGCACTGAAGAGCTAATTAATAATGATACTCATTAAGTTTAACAAATAAATAGAAAAATTTTTCCATTTGGTGACAGGGTAGATAATCTTCATCCTTTCAGAATTCTTCCTTAGGAGGGATATTATTGGAGTTGTATGTTGGTGTTATGGCCCCACTTGGTCATCACTTTGACTCTGCTTCATTAGTTAGATCTGGTTTCAAAGGGTCAGTTACTGGCTTAACTGGGTCTCAAAGTAATGCCTGCTATAGTATGTGATAGTGGTTACAATTCTCAAAATTCGTTTTAATGCCAGCTCTGACTTTAATGTCTCTGTGCCAAGTTTTCCTATTTGAAAAATGGGGTTACTATGGGAGCAGATTTATATGATTACTTGTTCAAAATGCATGCAAATAAACTAACACAGGTAACAAAGTATCTGGCACGCTCAATAAAAGTAGGAGAAAAACAATTACATTTGTATCTGTCATTCTGTATTTGTATTTTCTTTTTTTAAGATTTTATTTACTTTTTTGAGAGAGAGAGAGAGAGAGAAGAAAGAGTAACGTGAGTTGAAGGGCAGGCGGAGAGGAAGAAGCAGACTGGCCCACCAGGGAGCTTGATCCCAGGATCTGAGCCAGAAGCAGCTCTTAACTGACTGAGCCCAGCAACAACCACTTAACTGACCAGCCCAGCAACAACTCAGCCAATGAGAAACAGCCACATTCAGTCAAAGAGAAGCAATGGCCACTTCCAACTCTTTAAATCAGTCCTTCCTTGCTTTCTCCTTTTTTTCCATAAAAGCACACCTTTCTCCTCTGTTCTATGAACTTGCCTACAGTTCATTATTTTTTGGTAATCTTAAATTGCAATTTTCTGCTAGTCCTAAATAAAATCATTTTGCTGGTAAAATTGCTGGCCCTTTTGTCTTATAAGGTGAACATAAGGGACTATAATGTTGAATAAGTCAAAAGAAAAAAGAATTGCAGGAGAGAGCAATTATTTGATTGAAAGGATAAACATATTTTCAGTTGAATGATGGGAAAAATGGAGGAGATTGCATAGGAATTGGGAGGTGAGGCAATCAGAACCTGAATGGAGACAATGTTTTCACATAGTAAGATTTGAGCTAAAGTTGTATGTATGGTACTATGGTTTAGATTTTGTGATTGTTTGTCTTTAAAGTCTATTGAATGTGTATATATGCTAATAGAAAAACAGAGAACAAAAATTTGACAACAAAAGGAAAGAAAGTGGGTAAATTGGTGGCATAATTGAGATATCAGGTGAATGGAGTCCAGAGCCTTGAAGTGGAAGGTGAGAAGAGAACAGGATGTTCTTTGGGAGGGAACATCCTTCAATCTCCTCCTGTTCAATAACTTAGAAAGAAGAAACAGTAAGAGCATATGGTGGAAGGATGGGGACAGGAAATTGAGATATTGTCTGTTTTTAAGATCTTGGAGTTTTTGTGAAATATTAGAAAACATTAACCGATAAAGTACCTTTATGGTACTTATGTTCATGGAAAGTACATCTTACAATGATACATTTTTCTTTATGTAAAATATACCTCAATAATCTTGCCTTAAAAAAAAAGAAAACAAATTACATTGGTTTCTTTTTTTTCCCCAGCTTCATTAGGTAATGAGGATAAAAATTATTTAGCCCAGGGGAAAAATATAAAAATTATAAAAGTATTTATGTGATTTAAGAAAAATTATAATTTAAATGAACTTGTCACTTCTTAATGATAATCAATATGTTTCTATCTCACTTCACAATGTCTAGTTCATTAAAAATTAAAGAACTGGCACATTTTCTGTATAAAATTACATATGAACTTAAATGTTAGTAGTAGAAGTATTTATGAAATAATAAAGGCAATAAATAAGCCAAGAGCAGTAGCTGGAATCCAAAAACAAAAAACAGAATAGACACAAGAGAGATAGTAAAATTTGCTATATGATAAACTTGGCAACAAAAACAGTAAGGGAAGATTGCCTTTTCAATAAATTGTTTAATAGCCAATAAAATGAGTATAGAATTGAACCTGTACCATATTATACATGTGAGGATAAATTTCAGATTAATCACTGATCTAAATAACAATAAAATGATAGAGATGTTTATCAAAAATAGATACATTTATTTCTGATTTTGGAATGGACAATATCCATGTAAAATTCCAAAGCAATAAAAGTAGTAACTGATAAAAGAACCCATTATAAAACAAAATACTTTATATGATTTAAAAAGAAAAAAAGAAAACCATACAGCAAATAGCAAAGAATATTTGCTACTTTGTCATATATTTGTAATATTTAATATACCAAAAGCTCTTAAAAACAATAAAAAAGAAAATGAGGTTAAGTATATAGTTATAACTAAATATGAAATATAAAAATATTAAACTTCTATTAAGAGAAAATCACACAAACTATAGCGAGATAAATTTTTTTATCTATTTGGAAAGGGCCAATTTTGAGATTGTATATTGGTGGTAACACTGGAATAAACATTTTTCCAAAGTAAAATGAAAAATGTTATAATTCCATAAGGAAGGAAATTTGTCAATATCTAGAAAAGATATATATATATTTATCCTTTAACCCAGCAATTGCAATACTAAACCTCTACACATTAAGATCTGCTTTTTATAATAAGATGTTTATGCAATGATTTCTTGATCTTTGCTTGAAAATTTCCCATTATATATTATATATAATTTCATATATATATGCATATATAAGCGCATGTACAGCGCAATCTTGTAAACAATTAAGTGCATAAGGAATTTCTGGACTCAATGGTATGCTCATTATTCTCCCTAGATATTTAATGCTTACTGTTGGAATGTCTTTCAAAATTGAGCACTGGATAACTTGTCTGTGGACTACTTATTCTTTTGTATTTATTTATACTCAATATATAAATATTACATGGGTACTTCCACTCAATATATGAATACTAGAGTGCAACAATGGAAGCTCAGATCAAATTCAAACTAAACATTACAATATCCATCTATAGCCTGGACCTTCAACTTAACCTAGGTTCAAGAGATAAAATCTACATGTTAACAATATTTATGTGTACAGCTTGGCCGTAACTGTATCAATTCTCTTCTTAAATCTAAAATGAATTTTAGTTTTTAAACTATAAAAGATAACATTGACATCCTCTACAAGAAAGATTCATGAAAAAAATTGTTCATTTTAACATTATTTAGGATATTAAGTGTTTTAAAACAACCAAGAAATTTAATGGAAAGGTTTATATGAATAAGTTTAGGTACATCAGCACAATGAAGTGTATAAAAATGAATGAGTAAACATAAACAAAAGTTTCATACAATTGATATGAAATCATATAGCCATACAAATATTCTTAAGACAAGAAAAAAATGTAAAAGAGTTTCTATGTATATACATGTGTGTGTGTATGTGTGTGTGTGTGTGTATATCTCCCACACAAACTTCAATTTTTCCAGTCAGATAGGTAAGAAAATTTTTCCCATGGTTGTATTATTTTCTCTTAATAGCAGTTTAATATTTCCATATTTGGTTATAAATAAATACTTAACCTACCTCATTTTATTTTCTTTGTCAGCTTTAGGTTTTTTTGTATATTAAAGTTTATAAGTGTGTGATTTAAGTTACAAGTCTGTGCACAAACATATATATGCTGCATTTTGCTCTATTTTATAAAATGGAGGAAATATGTATTTGCAAGAGAAAGTATTGAAATGACTCCCACATTTATAGTAAAAATTATTTCCTTTATAGAGTTAAAGACAGAAACTGAAAAAAAAAGGGATAAGAAGAAACATTTATTATTTTATAGGCTTGCCTTTGTAATGTTAAAAGGATTCTTGAACTGAAAAAAAAAAGGGATAAAAAGAAACATTTATTATTTTATAGGCTTGCCTTTGTAATGTTAAGAGGATTCTTGATTTTACTTCTTGATTTGAAATTATAGATCAAGTCTATAGTAGTCAAAACAGTATGGTACTAGCAAAAAAATAGACACATAGACCAAAGGAACACAATATAGAGCCTAGAATTAAACCCCTGCATATATGATCAACTAATATTTGACAAGAAAACCAAAATGACCCAATTGGAAAAATGAGACTCTCTTCAACAAGTGGTGCTTGGAAAACTGATTTAAAAACATGCAAACAATGAAATTGGACCCCTACCATATACCACTCACAAAATTAACTCAAAATGGACCAAAGCTTCAACATAAAACCATAGACCAAAAAATTTCTGCAAGAGAACACTAGAAAGAATCTCCTCAACATTGCGCTTGGCAATAAATTTTTGTATATGTCACCAAAAGAATAAACAAGAAAAGCAAAATCATCAAGTGGGACTACATCATACTTAAAAATTTCTATACATCAAAAGAAACAATCAATCCAATGAAAAGACAACATACAAAAAGAAAGTATTTGCACACCATGTATCAGATAAGGGATTAATATTCAACATATATAAAGAACTTATACATCCCAAATTTTTAAAAAATTCATTACAAAATAGGCAGAGGAACTAGATGAATATTATTCTGAAGGAGACATACCAATGGATAACAAGTATATGAAAAAAATGCTCAATATCACTAATTATCAGGGAAATTTACACCAAAACCAGAATGAGGTATCACCTAATACCATTTAGTATGGCTATCCTCAAAAATGCAGGAAATAACAAGTGTTGACAATGATGTGATGAAAAGGCAACCCATGTACACTGTTGGTGGGGATATAATTGGGTACAACCAGTATGGAAAACAGCACAGAGATTACTAAAAAATTAGAAATGGAAAAAACCATGCTGTGCAGAAAGTTTTTATGTTGATGAAGTCCCAAAAGTTCATTTTCACTTTGTTTACTTTGCCTTTGGAGACGTGTCTTGAAAGAAATTGTTGTGTCCAATGTCAAAGAAGCAACCCACGGAATGGGAGAAGATGTTTGCAAATGACATTATAGATAAAGGGCTGATATCCAAGATCTATAAAGAACTCCTCAAACTCAACAACCAAAAAACAGATAATCACATCAAAAAATGGGAAGGAGACATGAACAAACACTTCTCCAAAGAAGACACACAAATGGCTAACAGACACATGAAGAAATGTTCATCATCATTAGCCATCAGGGAGATTCAAATCAAAACCACATTGAGATACCACCTCACACCAGTTAGAGTAACCAAAATTATCAGAACAAGAAAAACAACAAGTATTGGAGAGGATGTGGAGAAAGGGGAACCTTCTTACACTGTTGGTGGGAATGCAAGTTAGAGCAGCCACTTTGGAAAACAGTGTGGAGATTCTTCAAATAATTAAAAGTAGAGCCACCCTATGATCCTGCAATTGCACTAATGGTTATTTACCCCAAAGATACTGATGTAGTGAAAAGAAGGGTCATCTGTACCCCAATGTTCATAGCCACAATGGCCACAGCCGCCAAACTGTGGAAAGAACCAAGATGCCCTTCAACGGATAAATGGATAAAGAAGATATGGTCCATATTTCATCAGAAAGGCTGAATACCCAACTTCTGTATCAACATGGATGGGACTGGAAGAGATTATGTTGAGTGAGTAAGGTCAAGCAGAGAGAGTAAATTATCATATGGTTTCACTTACTTGTGGAGCATAGGAAATAACAGGGAGGACATTATGAGAAGGAAAGGAAAAGTGAATTGGGGGAAAACAAAGGGGGAAATGAAGCATGAAAGACTATGGACTCTGAGAAACAAACTGAGGGTTTTGGAAGGGAGGGAGGTGAGGGGTTGGGTGAGCCTGGTGGGTATTAAGGAGGGCATGTATTGCATGGAGCACTGGATGTAGTGCACAAATAATGAATCTTGGAACACTGAAAAAAAAATACATAAAAAAAGAAATAGAAAAACCATATAACAGTAATTCCACTTGGTATTTAACCAAAGAACACAAAAACACTAATTTGGAACAATATATGTGCCCCTATGCTTATTGCATCATTCTTTAAAATAGCCACAATATGGAAGCAACCCAAATGCTCATCAATAGCTAAATGGATAAAGAAGATGTAATATAAATATATACATATATATTCAATGTGATAATATATTCAGTAGGATATTATTCATCCATAAAATAGAATGAAATTATGTCATTTATGACAACATGGATGGAACTAGAGGGTTTGCCAAATAAAGCCAGAGAATAACAAATATCATATGATTTCATTTATATATGGATCTGAAAAACAACAAAATAACAAAAAAGAAATAAATTCACAGATATACAGAGAACTGCCTTATGGTGCCAGAGGGGAAGGGAGTGAAGGGATAGATAAAATAGGAGAAGGGGATTAAAAGGTACAAATTTCCAGTTATAAAATAAATAAGACATGGGGATGCAATGTACAACAAAGGGAATATAGTTAATGACATTTAATAATTTTGTATGGTGACACACAGTAACTAAACTTATATGGTTATCATTTCTTAATTTACATAATGAATCACTATGTTTTATACCTGAAAGTAATTTATATCAACTAACTTCAATGAAAATAAAAACAATTAAAAGTAAACATAATGCCTATTTAGTCAGTAAAGTACAGTGCCAAAAATAAGGAATTGTTTTTGATAGTTTAGTATTTAACTATATAGACTCTTATGAGAAGTATTTCAGCCTATAATGAACATAATAGAAATGTTCTTTGCTAAACCTCTTTTCATTTTTTTAATCATTTTTCATTTATTAGTGCCATTTTCATAAGTAGCTTAGGAAGATGGAAGTTTATATTCCATATATTTACTGTGAATAATTCTAAGAAATAAGAGAAAAATAATATCAAATATGTCAGATTATTGTTATTAGAGTTTCTCAAGATTTAAATGGGATAACCCAGGGATCTTAATGTAAAATTACATCTCTATCGCCATCTAGCTCACTGTCAGGGTAATTTCTCATGCATACATATTTGTGGGTGTTTCTGTGTATGCACACAAGATTTTGTGTATCTGTGTATGTGTTGTAGGCATGATGTCATATATACACAAAACATGTAATGAATACATACCAGACATTTAAAATTCAAGACACTACACATACAAGTGGCACTACATACATTGCTGATGTCAGTTAAAGTTCCCTTTAAATAATTATCACCTGATATCAGCGATGTTTCTATATATATAAACCCATTTCAACATTCATAATTCACTGGCTTGCACCATTTTTAAAATGGCATGGGCAGTAAATTGGACTAGGTTTGCTTCATAAGATTCTGAAAAAACACCTAAATGTGATGCACTAAAATTTTTTCCTAAATAAAAGATAATCCAACTAATGAGTATTTATATGGTGAGCACATACAAAAAAATAATAAATAAGGATACAAATATATTCCAAGGAAGAACAATGAATATCTATTTGATGATTTGAGTTACAAATTGAATGATCCCACTACTGTTGCAACAACTTAAATAACCAACTTACATACATACTGGTCTACATAGCACCTGTTTATTGTGCTCACTTACTGTGTAACAAGTGGGGTGGCACTGAATTAGACTATAGGGAGCTCAGCTTGGCTCTGGGCTTTGAGTACAATTCAAAGGTAATCCACATGTGTCCCCATTCTCCATGGGCAAGCACTCAGTGTGTATAATTTTTATGGTCATCACAGTGGAAGAAGAGAGCAAGCAAACCAAAACTATTCATGTGCCATTGCACAAACCAAGTCAAGGGCAGGTCCATAATCTGTGTGAAAGGAATGTGGACTTTCCCCCAAGGAGTTCAGAAGAGTGGTGAATATCTGCAAAAAGTACATAAACTATTACAAATATGTACATACAAAAATGATTCTCTGATTAAATACTGGTCTATGATTTTCTGGTAAAATTTTATTGGTGTTATTTAAAACCATTTAACATTTATAGAATTATTGTGAAGATAAAACAGAGTTCCCATATACCTCACGTCATTTCCGCTATTTTTAAAATCTTATATTAGTATGGTACAGTTGTCAGAATTAAAACTGATACATTATTAACTAAAGTTTATGCTTTATTTTGATTTCCTCAGTCCTATTTTTATTTCAGAATTTAACCCAAGATACCAGCTTGCATCTAGTAGTGATGCCTCCTTAGACTCCATTTAGCTATGGGCTCCTCAGACACTCCTTGTTTTAGTTGCCCTGGACAGTTTTCAGGATTATTGTTCAGCCTTTTTATATAGGACATTTCTCAGTTGGAATTTGCCTGGGATTATGTGTTTCAGAGAGGAAAGCCACAGAATTAAAATGGTATTCTGACCACATTGCATCAAATGTACCTACTATAATATGACATCACTTTTTGATGCTAACCTTGATCACATAGCTCGAGGCAGTGATCATCAGATTTTTCTACTAGCACCTCTTTTTCATCTTTCCATGGAAGAAAATCATGAACAACATACACTTAATAAGTGGGGAGTCATGCTGCATTTTCTGAAGGGTGGCATATCTACATAAATGATTTTGAATTCTTCCACATAGGAAATTTATCTTTTCTTTCCACTTTTATTTGTTCAATTATTCATCTGAATATGGATTTAAATAAATCATATAATAAATTTATATGATTTATTTAATTTAATTTAAATAAATAAAATTTATTTATAAAAATAAATAAATTTTATTTAAATAAAATATAAATTTATTTTAAATTTATAATCTAACACTAGTCTGTTACATTATTCTAGCTTTTTCAGTTGTCTCCTGTATCACTTTTATATTCTGGCATCATTTTGTATGTGTGTGTGTTCCTTCCTTGCTTTCTGGCACTATAAATACCCCAGGCTCATCTTGCACATTTTCTGTCCAAGTCCTAGAATCAGACATTTCTCCAAAGAGCCCTGGTTCCATTTTGGTGACTGATATTAGAAGCCAATTTTTAGTCATTACGTACAGTTGTTGCTACCAGACTTTTTGGTATTAAACTAAAAACTATTTGGGGGGAGAGTGGCATGAGGGGCAGAGGGAGAATCTTAACCAGGCTCCATGCCCAGCATGGAACCCAAGGTGGAGCTTGATCTCACAAGGCTGAGATCATGACCTGAACCAAAATCAAGACCAGCACTTAACCTACTAAGCCATTCAGGCACCCTGAACTATCTTTTTATGATTAAAAAACAAAACAAAACATACTACCTGTCATTGTAATATGAAGTAACTGTTACAAGAAAGTAAAAATTCATAAATAAAATTTAAATGTATACTCTGATTTCAAATTTTAAAATGTCTTAATTTATCACCAAGAATATAGAGAATTTATGATAAATGTTGTATATGACCTTGAAAAGCATGTTGATTGAATTTTCTATTTTAATCACCTTGCCATGTATATCAGTTAATCACTTTTTGGTTTTTCTTACTGTCTTTCTGGGCCTAGCCTGGATTCTCAGCTTTAGCCAAGAGTGTTGCTAATTACTGTTAATTTGTTTTGTTTGATCAGAAGGGATAGCCTATTGGAATCTAGTACTCTCTTAACTAGAAATTTAATACTGATAGCATTATTAAATAATTGCTAGAGTATGTCATATTCTCACTTACCAAGTAAATCCAATAGGCCAACATGGAGAATTTATGTTAGGTTATTTAAAATGATACTGGGCCTTATTGTCCATGCTATCAAAGGGATTTTATGTGGACTGGAGGTCACTGCATCCTTGCTTGAAGAAGTGTATGGATACCATCTATATATAGTTATAATCATATTAGAAAAGAGAGTGATCCTTTGAAGATGGAGTATAAAATTGTTTTCTATTTCTGATTCCACCATTAACTTGCCACTCAACCTTGGGAAAAAAAATCACTACATTTCTCTGAACTTCAATTTTCTCATTTCTAAAACTAGGATAATGCTTATCCTGGCATGAAGTGTGATGGTGTTTGAGATGACTAAATAGGGAATGCCTTGAATAGAGCAGCTGAGCCTCGTTTGTTCCTATGCCACACTGGAACACACAGTTCTACAGTTTTTTATGCCTGACATTTCTTCATTTTAGATTATATTTCTTATTAATATTTTAAACTGCTTATGAATAGAATATTGTATTAACATTTTCCTTTTTTTAAGATTTTGTATTTATTTATTTGAAAGAGAGAAAGATCACAAGTAGGCAGAGAGGCAGACAGAGAGAGGGGGAAGCAGACTCCCTGCTGAGCAGCGAGCCCACAGCGGGGCTGGATCCCAGGACCCTGAAATCATGACCTGAGCTTAAGGCAGAGGCTTAACCTACTGAGCCACCCAGGCACTCCTCTATTAACATTTTCAATTAACATTCACCACTGTACTCCCTGGAGCTAATATTAAGAAAATAATAAACAGCTTTATAAAATAAGGGGAATTGTTTTTTATTTAATTTTAACTTTATTCCTCATAATTTATCTTATGGATATTTAGAGAAAATGTTATAAATTTATTCATAATAAAATTCCTCAAACTAATACCTTCTGCTTTTATCTGTAAAATGGAGCTGGTCACTTAAAGTAGAATCAATAACAAGAGTTCTACTCAGGTCTTTTAAAAATGTATGATTCTTAAAAACACATAACTAATTCTGCCTCTCATTGTGGATTGATATCAACTGAATAATGTAATAATTATAATTATCACAACACAGAGATAGAAATTTTTAAAAAATGTTGAGGTAGAAAAATAGTGAATGTAGTTTTCTGATTTCTTCTTTTTTGGTTTCTGAAGATATGCAATTCTGTGAGCTGGAAATAACTTGAAGTTTATCAACATATTTTCAAATATTGCAGCAACTCACCATAAAATTTTTGACAAACACCATAGATGTTCTAATGCCCTAAATCTGTTGACAACAAATATTGTGAGCATAGAGTAGTTAAACACAGATATGTTTTGACTTATAATGTAGTTACCTACTGATAAGATATTTTCAATTTACGAAGGGGTCAAATAAACAATGCATTTAAAAAATGAATTTAAGGGGTGCCTGGGTGGCTTAGTCGTTGAGCATCAGCCTTCAGCTCAGGTCATGGTCCCAGGATCCAGGGATCAAGCCCTGCATTGGGCTCCCTGCTCCACGGGGGAGCCTCCTCCCTCTCCCACTCCCTCTGCTGTGTTATCTCTCTTGCTGTGTCTCTGTCAAATAAATAAAATATTAAAAAAAAGAATTTAATATGCTTAACCTACTCAACATCATAGCTTAGCCTAGCCTAACTTAAACACATTCAGAAGAATTAACATTAGCTCAGAAATAGCCCAAATCAATTAATACAAAGTCTATTATATAATAAAGTGCTGAACATCTTACATAATTTATTGAATACTATAAAAAGTGAAAAACAGAATGGTTGTTTGGCTACAAAAGGGTTTTAAGTATATCTGTTGTTTGCCCCTGTGATTATGTGGTGGCTGATTGGAAGCTATGACTTACTGTTGCTGCCTAGCATCATGTAAAAGTATCATACTGTATAGCATTAGCCTGCAAGAAGATCAAAATTCAAAGTATGGCACCTACTGACTGCACATTGTCTTCACACCTTTGTAAAGCTGAGAAATTGTGAGTTGGGTACCTTCTATACCGTGTAAGAAGAGATAGCATACAAAAATCATTAGCCCAAGCTTTATTAAATATTAATATAAATATTAAATATTAAATATGATTATTTCAAGGTGACTCTTTGGAATGCATATACTATAGTCTACTCTGTTGTGTGTGTATACATATGTACATATTTATGTATGCATATATATATACATATATATATGAGAGATATTATAGATTAAAGATCAGACCCATTCATTTTGTTCTGAGTATGAGGTTATGATAAACATGGGATCATATATAGAGAAGGCAGGCCTGGGTCAATGTTTTAGCTTCAACTGGTGAATCAGCTTAGGTAAAATGAGAGGGTTTGTGAGAAACAGATGTGGCTAATGTTTAGCAAGAGTCAGCTGGAAATTTTCAGTTCTTCGGTGTCTATTATATTACAAAGTATTTGTGAGAAAAATATATTTATGTAGGGACTCAGATTTTATTTCTCATTTACATGGACATTATTTCATCAAATAACAAAAAAATCACCCCAGGCTATAGGCAGCATTGAGTTCAGGAACAAGAGTGTGAACCACCACTAGCAAAGATTGAGGCTAGTGAAAGTGCATATTAAAATTTAATTTACCAAATTTCAGACTATGTGGAAAAAGAGTATGTTAGAATACTATGTCTCATATTTTAATAAAAATAAATATCTCCATATTGAAAAGTAAGAAATACATGGTCCTTCTCATGTCTAATCCCAATTACACTTTAAATATGTCCTGTGACTTTTATTGTATTACAGTTCCCTAAGTATTACATTTGATGTTATACTATAAATTGTCAATGAAAATATTTCCTAAATGCATGGACAGCCTGGAAAAAATATAAATTTATATTCTGGAAAAAATATAAATTTATATTTTGCTTATTACTTCATTTGGGTATTTATTAAACCTTATATCTGTGTCAAGAAATAATTATTTGCAAAACAATCTCTGGTGAATTAAAAGGAAAATAAGATGATCCCAAGACTGAATTTAAAGTCTAAAATCTCAATATCCAAGTTTAATTTGGGGGGACTCTTTAACACAAATGTCTAAAATAATAACATGTCAAGAAATGTGAAATCTTGCTAATAGACATATGAAGAAAACCTGGATTTGATGTTTTTAAACTAAATATCCTTAAAATCTAAAATTGAAACCCAAAAAGAAAGATTCAGCATAATTATCAAACTATTTGCCAATAATTCTCTACAATCTTGCTTTTAACTTTTCACTTTTATATATGTATATATAATTAAATGTCTTCTTTTTCCTCTGTTGATTGACTTTTGTTAGAGACTAATCATTTTTTATTGTATAATATAAAAATATGCCAACCTTATGGAACAAGAAATTGAAACTTAATATCCTATACATCATATAATGTATCCAAGACAGCTTACAGTTTTTATATAACAGACTTTAGATCAAGGATTAGAGAACGGCATCCATCAGATTGTCACTCTGCTCCTTGATACCAACGCAGATCTGTGTGAATCCTTGTCACTCAACTGTTCTCAGTAAAGCTCAAATATTTTCATCCAGTGTCACTGTAATTAGGCTTTCCATTTAAGCATAGTGTTTTATAATCAAGTTGCCTACTTTTCAAACAAATAGTTATCCATTTGAAGGCACTTGTGACAAGATTAGTATCCATATTCATTGGAATTTTACTTTCTTAATTGGACCTGGGAAAATTTTTTTAAGGCTGAAATTATATTTTTGGTGATGGCATCTAATATAACTGCCTTTGAGGGTTCTGCCTTCATGTGTTCTGCCTTCACACTTCTGTGGGCAATGAGGTATTGAAGACTGAAGCCCCTTCTCAACCTTGTTGTACAACTCCATTACCTAGTTTAGTAGCTAGTTACTTTACTCATGATAATAACTGTGCCTCACTAATCTTTCTTTTACCAGTATCTAGCATACAGCATGAGAGAAAGTGAGTTCTCACAAATATTTATAGAATGGAATTGAATCCAAAAACTTGAAAAAAAAAATGGACTGAATGCCCACAAATGGAATTGTTTCAGTTGGGCAGAGTTGTTGGTAAAGACATGGGGAATCATAAAATCTTAAAATAACATTAAGAACACAAAATGTGTGGGGCATCTGGGTGGCTCAGTCAGTTAAGCATCTGTCTTTGGGTCAGGTCATGATCCCAGAGTCCTAGGATTGAGCTCCTGTTGGGCTCTCTACTTAGCAGGGAGCTTGTTTTTCCTTCTCTCTCTGCCCGTCACTCCCCTACTTGTACTTGTTCTCCCTTTCTGCCAACTAAATAAATAAAATCTAAAAATAAAAAAAAAGAAAGAACACAAAATGTGTTGACAGAGTATATATGAAACTCTGAGCCACCACTTACAGTTTTTAAATTTTCTTATTTACAGGAGAAAATAGTCTAGAGAATTTAAAAAATGGAATATATACATTTTGTATTGACAGATTTTACTTTATTATTTCTTGTGATTCTCACAAGATACCCACCAAATCTACAACACATAGTAGCTTGTTAAATAACTGAAACATAAGTCTGAATCATGGTCCTGTATTTATGTGTTCCACTTAGTGAGTGAAATGAGCCAGCCATTTTGTCATCTGTGTGTCAACAGAGCATCGGTACCTTTATATGCTAAATGAAGGGTGACTTCAAAAAGATCTAATGATTTTTACAATCTGACTTTATTCTATCCCACACCATATTCTGCTGTCACTCTTATTTACCCATTACCCAAAGTTAGAGCAGCAAAACAGTCTGTACATCATTTTATCTTTTGTAAATACAAATATATTTTTTGTCACTGGTGATAAGATGATGCTAGGCTTTTTAAAACCAGTAAAGTCATTTTTAAAGATCTATTTTATCTTGTGGTAAAAATAATCTATTTTAGTAATATTTGGGAAATCAGATCTTCTCTATAATCTTAAAATTTATCTATAAATACAAATTTATAGCAAAATTAAGGTGAAATTTAGTTTCTTAATTTTTTTCTAAAATTTATTTCAAAGAGCCATGAAATACAAATATCCCCATTATTTTTTATATCCCCATAACTAAAAGAGAAGACATCTTGGCATGCCTGGGTGGCTCAGTGGGTTGAAGCCTCTGCCCTCAGCTCAGGTCATGATCCCAGGGTCTTGGGATCGAGCTCAGCATCTGGCTCTCTGCTCCGTGGGGAGCCTGCTTCCTCCTCTCTCTCTGCCTGCCTCTCTGCCTACTTGTGATCTCTGTCTGTCAAATAAATAAATAAAATCTTAAAAAAAAAAAAGAAGACATCTTAAGAAGTTAAATTTTAAAAGATATAAATTTTACTACATATATTCTTGGAACAGTGCTTTCAGCTCAGTAGAAGACAGGATGCTTATTTTAGTTCAAAGAGAGTAAAACTAGTTTCATTGGCTTTAGGAGCTTTTCAAATTCAGCAAACAAGTTTGGAAACCTATTTTCATATTCTACTGACTTTAGGAGATTTGAAACCCAGCATACAAGTTTAAAAACTTATGTGTGTGTCTGTACATGTGTGTGTGACAGCAATGGAAAAAGAACAGTTTTAACACAAAGTAAAAAATCATTTAGGAAATACAGAGCCAAACAATTTAAAATAGTAGAATTACTTAACTGAGAAATCAAAATCCAACACGAAATTGTTATGCACTTACCAGTCTAACAAGGACCAAATGTAGTTGACCTCTTTAAAAATCCTTAGTGTATTCTTTAGTGTTAGATAAAATATTTAAATGCTTTTATTGATTCATTCACTTCATTACTACATCAAGTTTTCTTTTTTTAAGCAGTAAATTCTACAGTATATATATATATATATATATGTTTATATATATATTTGAATATAATTTTCCATGAATCTAAAAATTTAAAAGCAAGCAGTTTTGTTTTTTAAAAAAGATCAAAATTGATAAACCTCTAGACAAACAAGAAAGAGGGAGAGCTTGAAAGAGAGGCAGAGGACTCAAAATCACAAATGAAAGAAGAGAAATAACAAACAACACCACAGAAATGCAAATAATTTTATGAGATTTTTATGAAAAATTATATGCCAACAAATTGGACAGTCTAGAAGAAATGAATAAATTCCTAGAAATATATAACCTCTTAAGACCAAATCAGGACAAAATAGAAAATATGAACAGACCAAGTACCAGTAATAAAATTGAGTCAGTAAACAAAAACAAAAATAAACAAACAAAAAAACCCTCTCAACAAAGAGAAGTCCAAGACCAAATGGCTCCACAGGCCACTTATACCAAACATATAAAGAAAGGTTAATACCTGGCCTTGTTAAATGATTCCAAATAATAGACAAGGGAGGAAAACTTCCAGATTTATTCTATAAGCCTATTATTACTTTTTTAACAAGATAAAGACACCCCCAAAAAAGTAAACTACATGCCACTATCTCTGATGAACATAGATGTAAAAATCCTCAACAAAATTCTAAAAAAACTGAATCCAATGAAACATTAAAAAAAATCATTCACCAAGATCAAGTGGGATTTACCAAGATTCCTGGGACTCAAGAGTGGGTCAGTATTTATTGAGTCAGTCAATGTGATACATCATATCAACAAGGGAAAGATAAAAACCATATGATCATTTCAAAGCAGGAAAAAAACATTTGACAAAGTACAGCATCTCTTCATGATAAAACCCTCAACAAAGTAGGTCTAGAGAACATACCTCCATATAATGAAGGTCTTATATGAAAAACCCACAGAGAACATCATACTCAATGGGGGAAAAACTGAGAGCTTTTCTCCTAAGGTCAGGAACAATACAAGGATGTCCACTTTCACCACTTTTATTCAACATAGTTTTAGAAGTCCTAGCCACAGAAATCAGACAACAAAAAGAAATAAAATCATCCAAATTGGTAAAGATGTAAAACTTTCACCATTTGTAGATGACATGATACTATTTATAGAAAACCCTAAAGATTCCACTAAAAACTACTTGAACTGATAAAAGTTTTCAGTAAATTCACAGGATACAAAATCAATGTACAGAAATCCATGGAATTTATATGCACTAAAAATAAAGCAGCAGAAAAGAGAAATTCAGAAAAAAAAAAACCCTCATTTACAATTACACCCAAAATAACAAAATACCTAGGAACAGACCTAACTAAAGAGATAAAAGACCAGGATGCCTGGGTGGCTCAGTTGGTTAAGTGGCTGCCTTTGGCTCAGGTCACGATCCCAGCATCCTGGTATTGAGTCCCACATCAGGCTCCTTACTTGGCAGGGAGCCTGCTTCTCCCTCTGCTTCTGCTGCCACTCTGCCTGCCTGTGCTCTCTCTCTCTCTCTCTCTCTCTGACAAATAAATAAATAAAATCTTTAAAAAAGAAAAGAGAGATAAAGACCTTTCTCTGAAAACTGTATTACACTAATGAAAGAAATTGAAGACAACATTAAGAAATGGAAAGACATTCCATACTCAGCGGTTGAATATGAATATGGTTAAAATGCCCATACTGCCCAAAGCAATCTACAGATTTAATGTGATCCCTATCAAATTACCAAAAGTAGTTTTCACAGAGCTAGAACAATCCTAAAATTTGTATGGAACCCTGAAAGATCCTGAATAGTCAAAGCAGATTTGAAAAAGAAAAACAAAACTGGAGGTATCACAATTCCAGGTTTCAAGTAATATTACAAAGCTGTAGTAGTCAAATAGTATGATATTGGCACAAAAATAAGCAAATATTATCAATGAATGGAATAGAAACCCCAAAAATAAACCCACTATTATATGGCCAATTACTTTTTAACAATGGAGGAAAGAATATACAACGGGAAAAAGTCTCTTCAACAAATGGTATTGGGAGACCTGGACAGCTGCATGCAAAAGAATAAAAGTGGACCACTTTCTTATACCATTCACAAAACTAAACTCAAAATGGATTAAATACCTAAATTAGTTACACATAACCATAAAAATCCTACAAGAGAGCAGTAATTTCTCTGATGTTGGCTATAGCAACATTTTCGAGATATGTCTGTCTCCTAAGGCAAGGGAAACAAAAGCGAAAATAAACTATTAGGAATACACCAAAATAGAAAAGCTTCTGCACTGCGAAGGAAACAATCAACCAACTAAAAGGCAAGCTCTTAATAGGAGAATATATTTGAAAATAACATCTCCGAGAAAGTGTTAGTATCCAAAATACATAAAAAACTGATACAACTCAACACCCAAAAAACAAGTAATCTAATTTTTAAATGGGAAGAAGATATAAACAGACATTTCTCCAAATAAGACAAATGGTGAATAGTCTCATGAAAAGATGGTCAACATCATTCATCATCAGGTAAATACAAATCAAAGAACAATGAGATACCACATCACACTTGTCATAATGGCTAAAATAAAAAACACAAGAAACAACAAGTGTTGGTGAGTATTAGGAGAAAAGGAAACTCTCATGCATTGTTGGTGGTAATGAAAACTGATGCAGCCACTGTAGAAAACAGTATGGAAGTGCCTCAAAAAGTTAAAAGTAGAACTTTCCTATGATCCAAGAATCACACTACTGGATATTTAAGCCCTGAAATACAAAATTAACTCAAAGGGATACATACATCTTGATGTTTATACAGCATTGTTTAGAATAGCCAAATTATGGAAGCAGCCAATTATCTATTGATACATGAGTGGATAAAGACATGACACCAAACACAATCATATATATATGTGTATATATATATATATATACATATGTATATGTGTATGTATAATTATATTGCCATAAAATAATGAAGTATTGCCATTCGCAACACATGGGAGCTACAGGGTATAATACTAAGTGCAATAAGTCAGTCAGAGAAAGATAAATACCATATAATTTCACTCGTATGTGGAATTTAAGAAATAGAACAAAGGATGTGGGGGACAGGGAGAGAGACAGAGAGAGAGAAACCAAGAAATAGACTCTGCAAACTGATGGTTACCATGTGGAGGTGGGTAGAGGGTTGGGTGAAAATGTGACAAGGACTAAGGTTACACTTTTCATGATGAGCACTGAGTAAAGCATTGAATTGTTGAAACATTATATTGTACTCCTAAAACTAATATAACACCAGAAATTAAAATTATAAATTAATTAAAAATATTTAAAAATGATAAATATAAATTAAATAGCTTTTTAATCTATTTTAGAACTAGTGCTCTAAAATTTGAAATTGAATGGCATTTTTTTAAACTGAGGTTTCATCCAATCTTTAAAATGTGAGACAAAACAGATTTTACATGTGGATTAAGAATACTGTAAGAATTAACTGAAGACAAATTTTAATAGATGCAGTCTCTGAAACACAAGAGACAAAATATATAACTTCAATTAGTGACTAGGTCAAACCATGTGAAGAACAATGTTGGAAAGTGCAACTTTTATTTTATTATTCCAAATAAAAATATTTGGAATAAGTAAAATATTTTTATTTGGAATAAATAAAAGTTTTTTTTTATTTTTATATTTATTCCAAAATAAAAATAAAAGCATAGAGTAAAGGCCCATGTTGTACAAGTTTAAAGTCATTTGTAAGATTTCTTTCCAAAGCTCACTTCAAGAATCATGAACTTCAAAGTGCCCTTTAGGCTCCTGATTTTTGTGGAGTTCAAGAACAAGAACAACAATAATAAAAAAAATGTGTATATGATAAAACCCCTCAGAGTTTATCACAATTGAACCAGCAAAATATTCAAACAGCTCTAGTCAGTAGCCCCTGGAGGTGCTGGAAGTGGAGTTAATGTTACAAACAACATCAGTGCCTCCTGTTTTCACTTAAAGTATAGCTTCTGCCTTTGATTTAAGCAAGTAACTCTAAGTTGTGAAAAAAATGCTATGGTCAGAATTAGAGACAGACAAGAGAGAAACAGAGGCTAAGGCAGAGGAGAAAGGAGGAAAAAATGAGAAAGTATGAAGGGATGTTACACAGCACTGTTGAGTATGACAGTCATTAGCTACATGAAGGCATTTAAATTCCAATTAATCAAAATTAAATAAATGAAAAAATTCAGTTCCTCAAGCATGCTAACCTCATTTTGAATACTTAATAGCTCCTCACTATTGGCTAGTTGAGATATATTGAATGGTACAGATCCAGACTATTTCCTTTATCTCACAAGGTCCTTGTACAAAGGTTGATATACAAAGATGGGAAGAAAGAAAAAAAAAGTGATATAATTAGAGGTTGAAATTGATTGATGAGAGAGTTATTGAATGTTAAAGGCAGGCATGAAAGAGAATTAACACAAAAAATGTTTCAGACTTCTTTTTATAATAAAGAAAAAATTAAGATAAGGTGGCATATAGGAATAATAGGTGCAGAAAATTATAAAAACCAACCCTCATTTGAGTGGTTTATAATTAAAAAATAATCCATAACTATCAGTCTAGCATGTACAATATTTACACTTTAAGAAACTAAGCATCAAAAAGACAAAAAGGTCACAGAGTTTATAATATGAGCATCAAAATGGTTTACAACTACTTTCATTTCATGTTTTAGCATATACAATTAAAATTTCATATTTGCTATCTCTTCTGTCTTCATTTGTATATGAGATAGAATTATTGCCCTAGTGGAGCAGGAAGCAGGAAGTGGCATAAAAATAAAAGAAATAAAATATAAAAAATAAGCATTTAAAATATATATGTCAATTTTTACAATTTGAAGTTCAAATAACTTTTTGTTTATTCTGAAAAATTAAATATGACTTTTATGAAAGTATTTTTAAATGAAACATCTTTCAAAGGTAAAGAAATTGAATTCAGAAATGAAAGATAACCATCTGACTTTTATGGCAGAAAAATGCAAAATCTGAAGAATTCAGTTAAAACTCAATGAGGTAATTTGCCAAATAGAGTTTTGGCAAGATGCTTAAAGGGAATTTTGTCATTTTTTCCAGAAAATATCTAGATTAATGATAATGTCAAAAATTATTTACACTTTATATGTTTACAATGGCACATATGTAATTTACATATCACAAATTTATTTGGATATTTTGAAACATTAAAGAGCAAAAATAATACAAACAGGCTTTTCAATAGCATGCACTCAATATTTAATGACTGTTAATCTGAGTGAAAGAATTTATCTTTGTGACTCAGCAAAACCAGTCTAAAAGGAAAGTGTATAGTGATAGAAGCCTACTTCAAAACAAGAGAAATCTCAAACAATCTAACCTTATACCTAAATGAAATAGAAAAAGAAAAAAAAAAGAAACAAAGCCTAAAGTTAATAACAGAAAGGAAATAATAAATATTAGAGTAGAATTTTTTTTTTAAAAATCAACTAAAAAAAAAGACAGAAAAGATCAATAAAAACAAGAGTTGTTCCCTTGAAAAGATAAACCTTTAGCCAGGCTCATCAAAAAATAAATTAAATAAAAAAAAAATACAGAGAGAGAGAGAGAGAGAGAGAGAAATCTCAAAGAAAATCAGAAATGAAGGAAGAAGCAACAACACCACAGATTACAAAAAATTGTGAGACTACTATTAAAAAAGTATAGGTCAACAAATTGGACAACCTAGAAGAAATGAATAAATATTCCAAAACTGAATCAGGATTAAATAGAAAATCTGAATAGACTGGTTGCTAGTAATAAAATTGAATTGGTGGGGGAGGTGGAAAGATGGCGGAGAAGTAGGATCTGAGATGACATCAGGTGGCAGGAGATCAGCTAGATAGCTTATCAAACCGTTCCGAACACCTACAAATCCAACAGGAGATCAAAGAGAAGAAGAGCAACAATTCTAGAAACAGAAAATCGACCACTTTCTAAAAGGTAGGACCAGCGGAGAAGTGAATCCAACGCGACGGGAAGATAGACCCCGGGGGAGGGGCCGGCTCCCGGCAAGCGGCGGAACAACGGAGCACAAAATCGGGACTTTTAAAAGTCGGCTCCATGGAGGGACATCGCTCCAGAGGCTAAGCTGGGGTGAAGACCTCACGGGGACAACGTGGACTCAGGTCCCGTGGGGTCACAGAAGGATCGGGGGTGTCTGAGTGTTGCAGAGCTCACAGGTATTAGAGCGGGGAAGCCGGCTGTTGAGACAGAGCTGAGGAGTGAGCTCTCAACTTGGGGTTACCGTGAACCATAATCTGTGACATGGGCTGGTGCTTTGTACGTGGGGTCCCCAAGATCCGGGGAGACTCTGACCTGGGAGAGCCCAGAGATCTGCAGGGTTTGGAGACTCCAGGGGGGACACTGTGCCAGATACAGATGCTTGGTCACAGGCTGGGTGACCTCGGAGCGCAGCCAGAGGCCAGTGAGACGGGCCTGATTGCATGCATTTTTCTCCAAGCACGGCTGGAGGCTGGGGAGACGGGAGTGATTAAACGCTTTTCTCTGAAGGCGCACTGAAGACTGGGGCCCCGAGCTCTCGGCTCCTCTGAACCGGAGATTGGGAGGCCGCCATTGTCATTCCCGTCCTCCGGAACTCTACGGAAAGCGTTCAGGGAACAAAAGCTCCCGAAAGCGAACCTGAGAGGCTTACTTAGCCCGGCCCCTGGTAAGGGCGGTGCAACTCCGCCTGGGGCAGAGACACTTGAGAATCACTACAACAGGCCCCTCCCCCAGAAGATCAACAAGAAATCCAACCAAGACCAAGTTCACTTACCAAGGAGAACAGCGGAATTCCAGAGGAGGAGAAAGCAAAGCATGGAATTCTTTGCTTTCCCCCCATGAATCTTTAGTCTTGCAAAGTTAATTAAATTTTAATTTTTTTTTTCTCTTCAGCTAATTTTTTTTAACTTTTACCCTTTCATCTTTTAACGTTTTTTAACTAGTTTATCTTAATAACTTTCTTTAAAAAAATCTTTTTTGAACCTTTATTATTATAGTCATATTTTATCCTTCACTGTATCTAACTTTATTCTTTGTATTCACATAGGGGGCTTTTTTTCTTCTTAAAAGTTTGGGGTACAACTTCTTCTAATAGATCAAAATACACCCAAATCTATTACTGGGCCCAAGGAAGTTCTCTCCACTTTTTTTTTTTTTTTTATTCTCCCTACCAACTTACTTTATCAACTCCTTTGTTGGAAAAAAAAAGTTTTTTTCTTTAATTTTTATAGTCATATTCCATCCCTTCATTGTGTTTACCCTTATATATGTTTTGCATTCTTTAAAATTTGGGGAGGTAGTTTCTTCTAAGAGAACAAAATACTCCCCAAATTAAGTTGGTAACCCTGTTCTAGTCACCAGTCTAACACACATATATATATTTTTACATTTTTTATATATTTTTTTCTTTATTTGTGTTCTCTTTTGTTTAATTTTTTTTTCTTTTCTGAACTTCTTTTTACCCCCTTTCTTTTCCCCCCCGCCCATGATTTGGGGTCTCTTCTGATTTGGTTAAAGCACATCTTCCTGGGGTCGTTGCCACCCCGTTATTATTACATTTGCTCCTTCATATATTCTTATCTGGACAAAATGACAAGGCGGAAAAACTCACCACAAAAAAAAGAACAGGAGGCCGTACCAAAAGCTGGGGACCTAATCAATACAGACATTGGTAATATATCAGATCTGGAATTCAGGATGATGATTCTCAAGGTTATAGCTGGGCTCAAAAAAGGCATGGAAGATATTAGAGAAATCCTGTCTGGAGAAATAAAAGCCCTTTCTGGAGAAATAAAAGAACTAAAATCTAATCAAGTTGAAATAAAAAAAGCTATTAATGAGGTGCAATCAAAAATGGAGGCTCTTACTGCTAGGATAAATGAGGCAGAAAAAAAGAATTACTGATATAGAAGACCAAATGGCAGGGAATAATGAAGCAGACCAAAAGAGAGACAATCAACTACTGGATTACGAGGGGAAAATTAGAGAGATAAGTGATACCATAAGACGAAACAACATTAGAATAATTGGGATTCCAGAAGAAGAAGAAAGAGAAAGAGGAGCAGAAGGTATACTGGAGAGAATTATTGTAAAGAATTTCCCTAAATAGCAAAGGGAACGAGCATCAAAATCTAGGAGGTGCAGAGAACACATCTCAAAATCAATAGGAATCGGTCCACACCCGTCATCTAATACTAAAATTTACAAGTCTTAGCGACAAAGAGAAAATCCTGAAAGCAGCACGGGACAAGAAGTCTGTAACATACAATGGAAAAATATTAGATTGGCAACAGACTTATCCACAGAGACCTGGCAGACCAGAAAGAACTGGCATGATATATTCAGAGCACTAAACAAGAAAAACATGCAGCCAAGAACACTTTATCCAGCTAGGTTATCATTGAAAATAGAAGGAGTGATAAAAAGCTTCCAGGACAGACAAAAACTGAAAGAATTTGTAAACACCAAACCAGTTCTACAGGAAATATTGAAAGGGGTCCTCTAAGCAAAGAGAGACCCTAAAAGTATTATCAGGAAGGAACAGAGACAACATACAGTAACAATCACCTTACAGGAAATACAATGGCACTAAATTCATATCTCTCAATAGTTACCATGAATGTAAATGGGCTAAATGCCCCAATCAAAAGACACAGGGTTTCAGAATGGATAAAAAACAAAACCCATCAATATGCTGCCTACAAGAAACTCATTTTAG
>RCUC01161925.1:0-49765 GCA_003697995.1 Taxidea taxus jeffersonii | reverse complement strand
ATTTCTGTGTAAAATGCTATTGGAATTTTGTTGGGAATTTCAATAAATCTATAGGTTGCTTTGGGTAGATAGACATTTTAACAATATCCTTCCAGTCTATAATCATGGAATGTCTTTGTATTTGTGTTCTTTAATTTCTTTCATCAGTGTCTTATAGTTTCCAGTGTACAGATCTTTCATCTGTTCAGTTAAATTTATTCCAAAGTATTTTATGCTTTTTAATGCAATTGTATATCTGACATAATTTTAATCCTTTTTAAGTGTACCACAAGTATAACTAACCAAGTTGTCGTTATCAATCATTGAGGTTGTTTTTAACATTTCAGTAGTGTAAACAATACTAAGTGTCTTTGAATATAACTCTTTGTGCATGCGTCTAATTCAATATAGGATAATTTGTTTTAACTGGACTTACTTTAGTATAAGCATTTTAAACATTTTAAGGACCTTTGAAACTACTGCCTATTCATGTATCCTCACTGATCCACAGTATTATTTTAATTTAAATTTCACCTTAAAAAAAAGGAGAACCTTTTTCTCCTGTAAGCAGACGTCTCAGACTGTTTAGCACTCTAAATTAAAAGGCATTTCAAAAATGGCCTCCCTCCCATCATGCAGTAGGAACTTTGGCAGCAAAAGCTAAGGTAGTGCTTGCTGTTTCTCAGTCTTGGTGGCACATGCTAATGCCTGGACCTCATTTTTTAGAGATTCTGACTTAATGGTGTTTTAAATTCTTCCAGCTCCTGAAGTGATTCTACTGTGCAGTCACCTAACCTTAGAAATTTAGTTCCAGGGCTACCTCGCATTTTTTCCACCAACAGCGTTCAGGGTTTTTTATTTAAAGTATTCTGTTTCCTCTGTAGAAAGTTATATTTTGCAATAGTATTCATTATTCAGCATTTGCTTTGCTTTTATTCCATGAGAATGTCTGCACTAATGCCTTTTGGAGGGTAATTTTAAATCATTCCTTATACTAATATTTAGTGAATGCCTATAATGCACAAAATATTGTGGTACACACCATGAGACATACAAGATAAAATCCAGTGTGACTCTTCCCTCAAGATTGTTCTATAGTCAGGAATGGGAAAGGAGATGTGCACACATAGGTACAAAATGTGTGCCACAAAAGAGATGGTATCAATGGAGGAAGAGGAGGTGAGCTGATTCTAGATGGGATGGCAGGTTACTTTATGGAAATATATATTTATTTAAGCTGAGCTTTGATTTGGACCGTAGAACAATAATAATCCTTTACTTTAAAGTATTTTATAGTTTATAAAATTTGTTCAGAATTACACATTTGATCCTTAAACAGCTCTATATAATAAGCCAAACAGTTATTCTTTATTTTACAGATGAAAAAATAGCCAAACTTTAGAATAGTTAAATAACTTATCCAAAGTCATAGAGCTACAAAATGAAAGAATCAGAACTTTGAGCCTTAGTCTTTGATCTCTATATACTGGAACCTTCTACTGTATCACATTAAATTAAAGGCAAAAGTCCTACATTTAAGGTGAAAGTATTGGTTTGATTGGACTATTATTAGGATGCAAGTTCTGAAATAGTTAAAGATTTAAGCTGTAGTGTGGTAGACAGAATAATGGATCCCCAAAGATGTCCACCTCTTAATCCCCAGAATTTGTCAATATGTTAGATTATATAACAAAGGGGAATTAAGTTTGCAGATGGAATAAAGTTGCTAAAGAGGTAACCAGAAAATAGGGAGATTATCCTGGATTATTGAGGTGGACCAGTGTAAGAGTCCTTGAAGTGAGTCTTTAAAAATGTAAGAGAGAAGTAGAATAAGAGCCAAAGAAAGAAATGACAGCTACGAATGGAGGACTCCATCTACTGTTGCTAGCTTTGAAGTTGGAGGAAGGAGGCCTTGAACCAAGGAATGTATTTGGTCTCTGAAAGCTGGAAAGGGTAAGAAAACAGATTCTGCCTCAGGGCCTCCAGCAAGGAGTACAGCCCTGTAGATATCTTGATTTTAGTTTAGAGTGAGACCCATTTTGGACTTCTGAACTGCAAAAGTGTGAGATAACACATTTTGTTGTTTTAAGCCATGGACTTTGTGGTAATTTGTTATGGCAGCCATAAGAAACTTAATACAAGTAGGAAGCCTTTTAGTATAGGACGTATAGGAAGACTAATTAATTAATATGCCATTCAGGGCACTCCGTGATTAAACTCCAAGCTCTTTCAGTGCCACTGTTAGCAGTGGAAAGCCATGAAATGTTCTTTGGGTGTAAAAAACTATTTTGGTATTTGCAGATTAGAAAGGAGAAAGATTAGAGGGAGAAAAACTACTTAAGTTTTAAATATTGGTGCTAGGAAAATTTATTTTGAGAAATTTTTCTCTTGAGGTAACAGAAATACAGTTAAGTAGAAGATTTACTCTTATCTCCTGCTTAGTTTATACATCACTAAAAATTCCATTGCCATTGTAACAGTTCATCTCCTTCCCACGTCCTGTGAAGAATATAGAAAAGATGGGAGAACTGGTCTTCATAACCTATTTGGCCTTTGAAATCTCATTTTATTCTCTTCCTTTTTTTTTTTTTTTTTAAGATTTTATTTATTTATTTGACAAAGAGAGATCCCAAGTAAGCAGAGAGGCAGGTAGAGAGAGCCTGGGAAGCAGGCTCCCTGCTGAGTAGAGAGCCCGATTGCAGGCCTGGATCCCAGGACTCTGGGATCCTGACCTGAGCCGAAGGCAGAGGCCTAACCCACTGAGCCATCCAGGCACCCTCCTTTTTTTCTCTTCTTATGCTTTTTCATTTTACTATAAACAAGTATAAATCTAAAGACCTGAGATTTCTTTTTTTTTTTTTTTAAGATTTTATTTATTTATTTGTCAGAGAGAGCGAGAGCAGGCACAGGCAGACAGAGTGGCAGGCAGAGGCAGAGGGAGAAGCAGGCCCCCCGCTGAGCAAGGAGCCCAATGTGGGACATGATCCCAGGATGCTGGGATCATGACCTGAGCCGAAGGCAGCTGCTTAACCAACTGAGCCACCCAGGCGTCCCAAGACCTGAGATTTCTAAATGAATCTGAGATTTATCTGATCACTTAGCACCTGGAGACCTTAGATTTCTACTAGTTTGTTCTTTTTCAATACATAGTTATTATTTTTAAAGAAAAAAAACCTTGTTGATATCTGCATAGGTGTAAATCTATTCTATTTCACTATACCTGAGGTCTCCAGTAAAGAAAAAGAGTTAAATATTGACAAAGCACAAGAGTGGATTAAGATAACAGCAAGGAGCACAAATTTTAACTCCTTTATACTAGTTAATAATGTTGCCCATATTATTCTTGTCAGTTTTTGAAATCAGAGGTCTTAAAATTAGGCCAAACATGTCTGTGTTAAAATGGAGTGCAAGATTTAAGACATTAAGAATCCTATTCATTTATTTAGTCATTAATTTTTTTAAGCTGCAGAAGATTTTCTTTTTTTAAGATGAACCCATGTGTTCATATTTATAACATTTACAAAAACAGTCACGTCTGATCATAAATGAACAGATAATTGAAATCAAAGGCATGTTTATCAGTGCATTCTTACAATAGCCTTAACATACATTTATTTCTGTAGCATTTCACTTTAATCAGTAAATAATTTTAGTGCATACATATATATGTAGTCTTTTTTTTTTTTAAGATTTTATTTATTTGACAGAGATCACAAGTAGGCAGAGAGGCAAGCAGAGAGAGAGAGGGGGAAGCAGGCTCCCTGTCAAGTAGAGAGCCTGATGCGGGGCGCTCGATCCCAGGACCCTGAGATCATGACCTGAGCCGGAGGCAGAGGCTCTAACCCACTGAGCCACCCAGGCGCCCCTATATATATGTAGTCTTAATGCTAACATTTTTATTTAAATAGGGATGGCAGGAACTGTATTCTGAGATACATACAAACAAACTTGGAACACCAGTTAATGTTTTAATGATCTTCATTGTGTTCAGACTTGGCCCAATACCTTTTGATTGTATATGTTAACTGATTGTTTTTAAAATAGCTAAATATATTTTAAAAATAAAATTCAAATCATGGGCATCTGACTGTCACAGACGGTTAAGCATCTGTCTTCCGCTCAGGTCATAATCCCAGGATTCTGGGATTGAGTCCCACATCTGGCTCCTTGCTCATCTGCTCATTGGGGAGCTTGCTTCTCCCTCTGCCTGCCACTCTCCCTGTTTGTACTTGCTTTCTTTCTCTCTCTGACAAATAAATAAAATCTTAAAAAAATAAAATTCAAATCAAACTTTTGTGGAATACTTAAAGAGAAAAGCTTACTGAATAATTCAGCTGGCAATAGTGTAAATGTGAAGTTTTTAGATTGGTTTGCTTTTTAGATTTGAATTATCATGATTAATAGACATGTAATGGTCAGACTTTTCTTTAAAATTTTGTCATTTGAATCACTGATTGACTTGAGCAATATGTCACAGTAAAAATTTAGACAAATATTTTAGCTACAAACTGGTTTACTAAGTAACAGCTTGAATCATAGTCTGAGTCAAGAGTAATAGAATTGTTTCTTAGGATACTAAGAAGTTATTTTTAGGAGCTTCTAAAGTATATTCTTTGTTTTGAAGGGTACTTTTTCTTTCCAGAAGTTTAGGCCTTATGAGGAATTATCTATTCTGAATTTGTCATAAATGGTTAGTGACTATATAAATAATTAAGTCTTGTTAAGTGAATCATGCACTTTCAGTAAGAAACTCTTGAAAGCCTTTTGTAAAACTAAGTCATCCTGACGAAAGGGCCATTTGAGTCAAACTGATTCACATTTCCTTTCTTTCAAATATGAGGGAAATTATTTCTAAATATATTTAAACTTTTAATATATAATTTTTTCTAATTACTAGTAATATGTGGTCAGTGTTTGCTCATGTGTTCAACAAATACTTGGAAGTTATTTGCTATATATATGATAGCAGGATAGCAAGATATACAATCAGGCATTATAAGATAGACACAAAGAAAAACTATTGAAAAGCACAAAGGAAAAAGAAGAAACTCGAAGATCCCAATTTCCAAGGATGACCACTGAGCACTGGTTGTGCACACATCTATGAGCATTTTGCTATATCTATTACTAATTCATACATTTTTTAATAAAATGGAATTACTCCAAAGATGCTGTTTAAAAGCTTGCCTCTTTTCATGCTATTAATTTAAAAAAATGGGAAAAGGTTATCATAAATAACATTTCCTTTAAAAACCTGAAGTTGAATATCCTTTTAAATTTGAACTAGATCATGGACACACTGGTCTTCCCTCACTTAAACCAAAATTGAAATCTACTTTAAATTCTTGGCAGTTTGAATTTGCCCTTCCAACTTACAAATATTAGTAATTTAAGCTTCACTTGGTTTGATTTAAAAGAAATGTAGAATTTGCACTAAGAAGTTTCAAGTTGGTAGTAGCTGCCAACACTTACTTGTGTCAGGGACTGCTCTGAATACTGCATCATTTATATTAACTCCTTTATTCCATATATCTCCCATTTTGTAGAGGCAATTGAAGCACTGAGCCTTTAAGTAACTAAAGTCTACACAACTACTAAGTGGCAGTAGCAAACTGTGACTCTGTGACTCTGATCTTAGCCACTGTATGTTGCTATCATAGCTTTTGTGGTGACTGTATTTATTCAAACATAGTTCAAGTGATTTACCCAACAAATCAGTGACTTGTAATGTAAATTTGTTACAGTGCATTTAATAGAATTTTTTTCTCTCTCTGCTGCAAACATGTAAATCTCAACAAATGATATATAATTTATTAGTCACCCACCTACCTCCAGCATCTCATGCTAAGCTTTCTGCCCTGTAGACCTCCCCCACCCCACCCTATTATACTAGTCAGCTTCCTTGGCTTCGGTGGGTTGCCTGGGGACCCGGGCAGTGAGGGCACACCCACCAGCACTAGATGCGGGCTGGGGTTCGGAGGCTGTGCGGTGGGGCGGGGCTTGGTGCTCTATTGCGGAGTGTGGGTCGGGAAGCCGAGCGTGAAGCAGCTGTGTAATCCGCTGGATGCGGACCAGGGCGCTCCCCATTCCCGTCGGAGACCCGCCGATTGGCTGGACGCACGCACACGTGACTGACATGTGGCTGTATTGGCGCAGCCCGCCTGGGTGTCACTGGAGACGGAATGGAGGTGCTGCTGGGCTCGGAAATGGGGTAGGTGCTGGAGCCTCGATGGCCCGGCTTGCTGTGGGGAGGTGGGGGGTGGGGTGGGGTGGGAGGCGATTTTCCCTCGCACTGCACTGTTTGAAACCGGTGGCCTTTCCTTGGCACAGGGTCTGTTGCCACATGCCAAGCCAGGAGGCTGGGGCGTCTCCCCCCTCCCCGCCTAATGCAGCACAGGAGATGGATTTCCTGTGCTCCTGATCCAGGGTTTTTGACAGAAGAGGAAGAAGGGGGGAGGGGTAGGAGTGTTAAGGGGAGACTGGTGAGAAAGAGCTGTTTTTGAAGCTAGAAGGAGGTTTTGTTTTTATAATGCCTGTTGACAGAGTGCAATAACAGTATCTTAGGAAACGGGTAGAGGACAACAAAGAATGGAGCATATTCATGGCGAGGAGCAAAAGCTGTAGCCCATTGAAAGGCCTTTTTTTCCTCCCTGGCCACAAGGACATATGCATTGGTAGCCAAGAGAGGATACAAAGCTGCTGCTGATGTCTTACGTGAACCTAGTGGACTGGGCGCCTTGGGAGAGGAGGAAGAGGAGGAGGCAGGTATTGCAGAGCTTGAGTGGTGGTTTTGGTTGATTGGAGAAATTTTGATTATCAAAAATGCCTGCTTTTGCCACACATCTAAATGAACTGTCTCTCAATAGGGTGGCAAAAAAATTTTACCAGCGTCTTTGTTAGTTACAAGTCTAAATGGTAGTGGCTTTTTGTAGATGACTGCAGCAGTGCTCTTCTCCGGAGCTCTGTGAGGCTGAAAAGACAACTGCAGAGGAATAAGAAACCTTGCAGCAATGCTGGTGGTAGAAGTCCATTTACAAGAAGCCATGGTGTATAACTGCAACCTAACAGGAGAAAAAAAACATTTAATTTTTTAAAGTAGGAAAAATACCAGGCTGAACCGTCTTGACAGTGGAATGTATGGGACACTTTGATTCTGCATCACTAAAGAGATGTTAAAATTCTTTGCTTTAACATAAATCCTATAGGAAATGTTAATAAATTATGTATGAAGCAGTGTGGCTCTTTTCCTTTGTTAGTGTAGCTTTATGCCATCTATTAGGTTATTCAGGAGTAAATCACCATAATGTGAATTACTTTATGAAAAATTAAAAATTATAGCGACAGATTTTTCTTAGGCTTAATATTTAAGATCTATATTAAGTAATTATATATTACTCTTTAGTTACTTTAGATATTATTGAATAAACTCTAAAGGCAAATATTTTAAATTAAAGCACCAAGGTTTTTTTTTTAGATACATTTCTGTTTAGTAAATACTCATAAGATATATTCTTGATATAGTGTTTTCATTGCACTTATTTTTTCTTAAATGTCTAAAAACATATGTTTTCAGATTAAACATGGTTTTAAATACTTTATATTTATGCTTATTATGGTAGCCAGCCTGCCACACCTCCCTACTCCCTGAACAGGATGACAGTGGCTTTGTAAAGCCCTCCAGGATCAGTGACAGTGTCTCTTAAATTGTGCTTATATAGTGGAAAGTCTTTAGAGAACCTGGAATTTTGTTTCAGTAATTTTTTTCAACATAATAAGGAATTGATCTTGAATAAATTAGGCTATATAGTGTTTCCACTGATTTTTATTCTTTATTTAAACAATTATTTCTGCTTTAAGAATTACTTGATCATGGATATCAGGGTTAATAGTCCTTAAGATCTCTTTTTTAAAATCTGATAGAAACTGTAGCTAGAATTAAAGGTGTCACATTAAAATTGCAAATGAAGTTTAATAGCTAATACCATTTAGTTCTTTGAACCTCAAGTTAGGATAGTATTTGAGAGTTTATGATTATCTTCTTTTACTGTTTAAATAGCTAAGTGTAGCATTATTTTCATTTTAAATGTTAAGAGTATTATTATGTTGTGACTTTATCCAAGGTCATGTATTGCATAAGAATGTAAAGAACATAAGTCTGTTTCATAATATATCTCATTACATAATGTACAAAATAGCATATAATAGAAATTATTTGAAAAGCAATATAAGTCATCAACAAATTATTAATTAAATGAAAAATAAATCTTACTTGGTATTGAGTTTTTAACCATGATATAAGAATGCTTTGTAAAATACCTGATAGCAAGCAATTGGAGAGACAGCAGTTTTCATAGTGATATTTATAACATACTTTTTAAAAGATCATCTTATTAATTATATGCACAGTTCTAAATAGAATAACCCTAGATTGGGGTATTTTCTGGAATTAACCAAGAAATAACTAAAATAAGAAAAGTTGATTTCTTACCCCTTGTGGTATGAAATACCTAATAGAAGACTGAACTATTGGCTTTTATGGTCTTGGAAATTGAACTATTAAGGAATTCAGAAGTTAAATATTCATAAGTGTACCTATGAACTGAAAGCTATTTATTGATGCTCTGTGGATTTTTGTCTAACCATTTTTCTCTGGTTTTTTGCTGTCATTAATTACACATAATTTAGCCAACCTTTTTATATTAAATGTTCTCCTTAATTTCTTAATTTTAACCTTCCCTCTCTCCTTTTTTTCCCTTAATATCTCTCTCTCTCTTTTGGTATTACGATCTGAGTGAAACATTACATAGTACACAAGATGAGATAGGGCATTTTGGTATAGTACCTGAGGATGTACATTCACTGTGTATTTGAGTACTTATTAAATGCCAGACCTGTAAAATGTTCTGGAGAGTCAAATAAGACATGGAAACTTACCTCTAAGAAACATAATAGAACTAAGTAAAATGTTATTGCTAGTTAAACACTGATTGCTTTGGCTACTCCTAGGATCTTTAAAGGTTTGTATCTATAAAATATCTTCTAATTTAGAGGAGTATAGTAGTTTGCTATCTGAAACATGGTGCTTTGTAAAAATCTGCTTAGAATCACAGATAATTCTGAAAAGCAAATTATCTTGAAGGATCTCAAATGTAAAATGAGAGGATTAGATGAAGTGATTTCTAGATCTTCTAGTGCTCATAGTCAATAATCTGTGGTTTTTTATTTCTGCAGGGTCAACTTCTAGAAGGAAAGTTATACCAGCTCTTTTTTTGGTATTAGTGACATCTCTCATATTATATATTAGATATGTTCTTGAAGATTGTTTTTTGTAAATCAAATCATGACATCATCAGTTCATGTAGGGCAAGCCTTATCTCCTTTATTCTCACACCATACTCCCACTCCCTTTTTTGGCACTCATTCAAATGTGTTCTTAAATATGCATCAGTTCTGGGGCATCTGGGTGGCTCAATCAGTTAAATGTCTGCCTTCAGCTCAGGTCATGATCCCAGGCTCCTGGGATCCAGGTCCATGTTGGGCTCCTTGCTCAGTGAGGAGTCTGCTTCTCCCTTTTCCCCTGCTCATGCTTTCTCTCCCTATCTCTCTGTGTCTCTCTCAAATAAATAAATAAAATCCTTAAAAAATATATGCATCAGTTCTTATGAAATATTTAGCATCATTTTGTGTGCCTATTTTTTCTGTTAATGAGGATTTTTATTGTGGTAAAATATACATACCTAAAATATGCCATCTTAATCTTTTTTGAGTATATAATAGTTCTGTGCCATTAAGTACATTTATATTGCTGTGAATGTACCGCAATCAATCTTCAGATCTTTTTCATACTCCCCAACTGAAACTGTAGCCATTAAACACCAGCTCCCTATTTCCCCTTGTCTACAACCCTGGCAACCACCATTTTTCTTCCACTTTCTATAAATTTGACTTCCCAGGAACTTCATATAAGAGGAATCATACAGTATTTGTCCCTCTGTGACTGGCTTATTTCACTTAGCATGTCTTCAGGGTTCATCGGTATTATAGAATGTGTCACAATACCCTTCCTTTTTAATGCTGAAAATGTATCTGTTCATCTGTGCATAGAATCTTGGGTCACTTCTACCGTTGGCTGTTGTGAATAATGCTGCTGTGAATGTGGGTATACAGATAATCTCTATAAGTCCCTGCTTTCGTTTCTTTGGAGAATGTATCCAAATTTGGCTTTTCTTTTTTGGGGGGGTGGGGGAAGAGAGAGAATCTCAAGCAGGCGCCCCAACCCTGCGATCATGACCTGAACAGAAATCAAGAGACAGATGCCTGACAACTGAGCCACCCAGGTGCCCCATCCTAAGTTTTTTTAATTTACATAATTTTAGAACATTTATGACTCAATATTGTTTTTAAGCTCCATGTATTTTACTTTATATCTGTCCAGTTTTTGGTACTAACTCTTCTGTATAGTGTTATGTGATATCTGTGACTATTCCTCTAGTGAAGGTCCTAGGTTTTTTCCAAACCCCAAAGGGGTTAGAAGGTTTCCTTCTACGTGACTTTTTTTAGACTATGCTAGTTACAAATCCACATAACAAAATACCTGAAGTCTTAGTGGCTTAAAGAACAAATATTTATTATGGTAAAGTTTCTGCGGAGCAGAAATTCAAGAATGTCTTAGTCATGTGGTCTGGCTCAGAATCTCTGATGAAGTCAACATGTCAGCCAGGGCCGCAGTCATCTAAAGTCTTGACTAAACTGAAGGATCCGCTTCCAAGATGGCTCACTCAGTAGTCTCTTTCTCTTGACTGTTGGCAAGAGGCCTCAGTGCTTTGCCATAGGTCTCTCCATGGAGCTGCTTGAATATCTTCATGACAGGGCCACTGCTTCTTCCCGATATCAGAAAGAACAAGAAGGAAGCCATCTATGACATAGTCTCAAAAGCCACACTGCTATCATATTTTCTTTATTAGAAGTGAGTTATTATTGAGTCCAGCCCACAAGAAAGGAGATAAATTAAGCTCTACCTTTTGAAGGAATAGAGTCAAAGAAATTGTGGGGGTATATTTAAGATCACTACATGGCCAGTAAGAAGTTTCGGTAGAATTTTTTCCTAGGAAAGAATCACTGGATCATAGGGCATTTTTTTCCCATTGCTATTGTAACAAATTACTACAAAATTGGTGGTTTAACACAGCACAAGTTTATTTTCTTATCGCCCTAGAGGTCAGAAGCCTGAAATGGTTTTCAGTGGCCTAAAATCAAAATAGCAGCAGTGCTACACTTCCTCCAGAGGCTATAGGGGAGAACCTGTTTATCTTTTCTAGCTTCTAGAGGCCACCTGTACTTGCTTGTGGTCCCTTCCTTGGTCTTCAGTGATAGCAGCATACTAAATCTCTCTCTGACCCTTTGCTTCTGGTTATTAAATATGCTTCTGTGACTCTGATCCTTCCATCTCCTTAGAAGAGCCCTTGTGATTACCTTAGGTCCAGCTTTATAATTAAGGAAAATCTCCCCATGTTGAGACCCTTAACTTAATCACATCTGCGAAGTCTCTTTAACCATGTAAAGTAACACATTCAGGGGCTTCAGGGATTAGGATGTGGACATCTTCATGGGGTCATTACTCTGTCTGCTATAGGTGTATATATACACAGTTCTTTTTTTTTTAGGCTGAAGTTTTTGAGTTTTGGTTTTGGTTTGTTTTTTTGTTTTGTTTTGTGTTTTGAGTTAGTTATACTTTGGTGAATAATGTTACTTTTTTTTTTTTTAAGATTTTATTTATCTACTTGAGACACAGACCAGAAGTAGGCAGAGGCAGGCGGGGCGGGGGTGGGGAGCAGGCTCCCCGCGGAGCAGAGAGCCCGATGCGGGGCTCGATCCCAGGACCCCGGGATCACGATGTGAGCCGAAGGCAGAGGCTCTAACCCACTGAGCCACCCAGGCACCCTGAACAATGTTACTTTTTTAGGTAAATTCACGTTTTCATTTACCAGATTTTTTTAAAGTATAGTATATAATGTCACTCACATGGTGAATAAATAGAACATTGAAGAATATTAAAGTATATTTCCACCAGCTATTTTTAGATTCTTTGTTTTATTATCACTTAATCTGTGTCAATATATTAACTACTTCTGAGATAGTTTATAATAGAAGGTGAGAAACTTAAAAGCAACATGGCCTTATACCTTTTTAGGCTTGTTATCATATTATTTCTCTAGCTACTCTATCCAGACCTCCTCTTCCTCACATTGCGAAATCACCTAGCCACAATATGGTTCCAGTCCATATTTATGCTCTTACCCCTCCATCTTTTCCCTGATTCCTCTATACTGAATTTCAGCTAAATTAAACTGCCATCTATTCCCCCAGATGTCATTTTTCCAAACTCTGAACTTTGATTTTGCTGTTTTCTGAAATACTATCCTCACATTTATGTTTGTTAGCATTTATGCCATCTTTCAAGTCCCTTCTTAAATGCCTTTACATTCTTAATGCTTTCTCTAATTTTCTCAGGAAGGTGTAACTCCCACACCATTCTCTCAGATGTTTTTAAATACAGATTTGCCTTTGAGTTATAGGTAATTTGTATCTTAGCCTGTGTCCCCTGTAAGTCAGAATCTTGAGACAAGGCTTTGGGTGAAGTACTGTCTTTGGAAAGTGATCCAAGAGTAGAGGACTAGAAGGACTTAAGTAGTGAAGAGGGACAGCCAGCATAAACATATGTCCTCAAGTTGGTCATCACTTTGGACAGCTGTGGCTTCATCTGTCAGGACTTTTTGAGGAACCACATAGAATTGTCCAACTATAGAAAAGAATTAGATATACTAGCTTCCATTTCCCTTTAGTCAAGGATTTCCCCATCAAATATTTATTCTTTTATAGGTTGTGCATGCGTGTATGTTGGGGACCCATACTGGGCTATCTTTAGGATAGAATGCAAAAGATACTTGGTGCAGCTAGTGTGCCACTAGTTTACATCTGCAGTGAGCTGATTGATGCACCAGTGACTAGAGTTAAAGGAAGCCGAGAGAATTGTTAGGTGGGACACAAACATCTGATATATTTGTATACTGACCCAATTTATTCTTGCTACTGGAATATTATTCCTTTGCTAGATAAGATACTTGAGAATAAGGAATGTGTCAACTTATCTTTCCCCCTAGTCTTGTAAGGCTCTTGTGATAAAGTTCCACAGATTGGTGGCTTAAAGCTATGGAAATCTAGTTCTGGGGGCTAAAAGTTCTGGAGGCTAGAAGCCCAAAATCAAGATGTCCTTAAGGTTGGTTCCTTCTGGAAACACTGAGGGAGTATCTGTTCCATGCCTCTCTCCCGAGCTCTTGGTGGTTGCTGGCAATCTTTGGCATTCCTTTCCTTGCAGTTCTCACACTCCCATCTTTGTCTCTGTTGTCGCATGGTGTTTTCCCTAGGTCTCTGTGTCCATTTCTTTACATAACCTTCCTTTAAGGATACCAGTCATTGGATTTAGGGCCCATCCTATCCGGTAAGACCTTATCTTAACTTGATTACATGTATAAAGCTCCTGTTTGCAAATAAGGTCACTTTTCAGATACTAGCTACCCGTGACTCATGCTACAGAGTCTCCTTATAATATGCGTATGATGTCTTGTGAATAGTAAGTTCTCAAATGTTTACTGATTTGAATTGTATAGCCACAGAGAGAAATCCATCATCTTACTATTTTAATGGGAAAGTCATCTTAGACATTCTTTGAATTTGTACCTTCATTTTCTCTCCTTTGCCCCCTGTGGCTGATAAAGCACTGCTTTAGTTTATTCTTGCATTTATTTGTCTTTTTGTGGCTGTCACAGAATAAAGCATTTTGGGAATTACAAAAGCTAAGAATTCATATATAATAATAAACCTTATCTTAAAGGTGGAGAAACAAAACTCACTAAAGTAAAATGGAATAATTAGAGAATAGGTAAGCCAGGTTTTGTAGTATTTACTGTATAATCAGCAGGAAAGCTTATTATTGGCTGGAGGAGACAAAGTTTTTATGTAAGGCAACAGAACTGGGCCTTAAAGGATGGAGATACATTAGCAAAGCAGAGGGGAAAAGGATGGGGTATTCAAAAAGATGAATTGTGAACAAAAGTACAAAATAGTCTGTACGGAATAATGATGAGGGACTTGAGGAGGGACTTTATATTGAGACCTAATAGAAAATAAGTTTGGGGGACGCTTGGGTGGCTCAGTGGGTTAAGCCTCTGCCTTCGGCTCAGGTCATGATCCCGGGGTCCTAGGATCGAGCCCCGCATCGGGCTCTCTGCTCAGCAGGGAGCCTGCTTCCTCCTCTCTCTCTCTCTGCCTTCCTCTCTGCCTACTTGTGATCGTTCTCTCTCTCTCTCTCTCTGTCAAATAAATAAATAAATAAATAAAATCTTTAAAAACAATTAAGTTTGGAAAGTAGACTCTTATCAGGTATAACAGGTCATGAAAGCCACATAACAGTAGTGTTATGTTATATGGTCTTTAAAAGCAGGAGCATTAGAAACATGTAGGAGTTTGAATTCTGACTTAGCAACTTGATTTGTGTTCTTAGGAAAGTTACTTAGCATTTTGAAATCCCATCTTCCTTAACTCTAAAATGGTAAATGATACCTGCCTCACACTTTTTTTTTTTAAGATTTTGTTTATTTATTTGACAGACAGAGATCACAAGTAGGCAGAGGGGGAAGCAGGCTCCCCGCAGAGCAGAGAGCCCAATGTGGGGCTCAATCCCAGAACCCTGGGATCATGACCTGAGCTGAAGGCAGAAGCTTTAACCCACTGAGCCACCAGGCGTCCCGCTGCCTCACACTTTTAAAGAATAAATGAGATACATATATATGACATATATGTGGGACACATATACTATATAACATATTGTAAGTATGCAATAAATGGTAGGCTAAGTTTCACATATCAAATACACAGAAAAGCTCATGTATAGAGGACTTAAATTATAGAACTTTTTATACTTTTTCCTTTTTTTAAATTGCAGTGGGATATTTATGAAAATTAATCATGTTCTTGGCTACAAGACAAACCTTAAAAAATTTTTCCAGATAATAGCAGTTTTGTAGGCAGCAGTTGCCAATCAGTCTAATAAGTAAGAAATTAGTAGCAATAAAAAAATGACTCAGAAGTCATCTTATTACCTAATAATTAAGAAGGATTTTCCATGTACCCCATAGATCAAAGAGGAAATCTATTGAAATTATAAATTATCAAGAAATAAAGAGAAAAATACTTCTATGTAAAATGTGAAAAATGAACAAACTAGTAAAATCATAAAACGTGAACAAGTATGGTTTATTGCAGGAACGGAGGAGGATGGGTCAAAATGAGAAAATCTTATAATTGACAGCAACAAATTAAAAGAAAAAACCGCATAATTCTATGTTATATCAAAAGGTGTTGTAAAAGCATTTAGAAACTACTCCTAATAAAAACTTAAAGGAAGGGGCCCCTGAATGGCTCAGTTGGTTAAGCGTCTGCCTTTAGCTTGGGTGTGATCCCAGAGTTCAGCTCCCTGCTCAGTGGGGAGTCTGTTTCCTCCTGTCCTTCTGCTCCCCCCCCTGCTCATGTTCTCTCTCTCTCTCTGTCTCTCTCTCAAATAAGTAAATAAAATCTTCAAAAAAAAAAAACAAACACTACTTTGGGGCACCTAGGTGGCTTAGTGGGTTGGGCCTCTGCCTTCGGCTCGGGTCGTGATCTCAGGGTCCTGGGATCAAGTCCTGCATCAGGCTCTCCGCTCCACAGGGAGCCTGCTTTCCACAGCTGCCCCCACCCCCACCCGCCTGACTCTCTGCCTCCTATGATTTCTCTCTGTCAAATAAATAAATAAATAAATCTTTTAAAAACAAAACAAAACTTAAAGGAAAATACCTACAAAATATTTACAGAAATCTTGAGTAAGACTATAAAATGGTCAAACACTAAACCATTCCTAGTAAAATCAGGAATAAGATCACTACTCAACATTATTTTTGAAGTTTCCAGCAAACAATTAAGAAAAAGAAATGAGGTATAAATACTGGGAAAGAAAAGACAAAAAGACAAAATATAATTTAATTATAAATTATATGATTATTCCCAGAAAATCCACAAGAAAAACTATTAGAATTCATGGGATAATTTGAAAAGGTGGGTATATAAGAAATATGTATTAAATCAAATCAGTAGCTTTTATCTGTACTTAGCAATATCTGGCATGCAATGGTGGTGTTTATTCACAATAAAAAAACCCAGGAATAAATTTGGTAAGAAAAGACATAGAATCTTTTCTTGAAAAAAGCTAGAAAATTTGATTGAAGGACCTGAATTATTTATGACACAGCTAAGATTTAGTATCATAGAAGTGTAATCTGTCTCAAATTAATATTAAATGTATACAGTGACAGTTTTAAGTATACATGAGAATATAGCATATGATAAGAATACATTTTTGTTCAGTGGAAAAGAAATGTTTTGCTTAATAAATAGTGCTGGTGTAATTGGTTATCCATATGAGAGACAATAAAGTTAAAGTACTGTACTCATACATTATATGAAAATAGAAATTCTATATGAATTAAAGATCTTAATGTAAAAATAGAATTTCTGATGCCAGCTAGTATACTAACCACTTGTATTTATCACCTCTTTCTCCTAAGTCCTCATTTAACTGGTCCTCATTTAAAAAATTTAAAAAAAATTTTTAAAGATATGTACTTATAATGTCATAGAGTGAGAGGGAGCCAAATAGAGATTTGCAACAAATTTCTGAAAGATGAAGAAATCATGGAAATTAAAAATGATTTCTGAAAATTCGTTAAAGACCTAAGACTTCCTAGTTCTCTGTTCTGTCCAGAATAGCAGGTTACTTCCTGTTCTTTAAAAGTGAAATACTGGGGTGCCTGGGTGGCTCAGTGGGTTAAAGCCTCTGCCTTTGGCTGAGGTCATGATCCCAGGGTCCTGGGATTGAGCCCCACATTGGGCTCTCTGCTCAGCAGGGAGCCTGCTTCCCATCCTCTCTCTCGCCTGCCTCCTCTGCCTACCTGTGATCTCTGTCTGTCAGATAAATAAATAAAAAATCTTAAAAAAAAAAATAAAAGTGAAATACTAATCTTGAAAAATTTTAATAGCCTTTGAAATTATTTGTCTTACCTTGGGGTATTTAAAAGCCAGAATTGGGAATTCATGCTCTGGGCCAGGGATCAGCAAACCATCGCTGTTTTTGTAAACTAAGTTTTGTTGGAACACGGTCATGCCCATTTTTTTTTTTTTAAGATTTTATTTATTTATTGAGAGAATGAGAGAACATGCAGTTGCGTAAGGAGAGGGGCAGAGGGAGAAGGAGAGAGAACCTCAAGCAGACTCCCTGCTGAGCGCAGAGCCCAATGCCAGGCTTGATTCCCAGGACCCCAATATCATGACCTGAACCAAAATTATGAGTTGGACACTGAACGAACTGAGCCACCCAAGTGCTCCTGGTCATGCCCATTTATTTATGTATTATCTGTGGCTGCTTTTTTTGTTAGAAGCAAAAAGGTAGTTGTGACAGAAATCACTGGGTCCAAAAAACCTTTTTTATTACCTGACCTTTGCAGAAAATGTTAACCAGCTTCTGTTTCACATAATTTTGGTGGCCATCTAGGAGTTTCACCTCACATGGGATGGCCTTGGATGGAGCCTAACCAAATTAAGTAGCCATCTACAGAATGTAAGGAAGAAAGAAGGAGTAGGCAAAGAATATAGTAGATAAGAAACTGAACATCATGACTTATTGGGTCTTAGTAGAGAATAGGAAAAGAAGTAGAATTCAGGATAAGAACCTGCATTGGTTGCTAAATAAAGAGAAAAGAACTAAAAATAGGTGAGGTGCTCTGCTTGGAATTAAAATTTTTTTTGGTATATTGATTTTTTAAACTGACAAACTTGTTAAATTTTTATATTTAAGATTTTTCTGGGGTGCTTTGGTGGCTCAGTCAGTTAAGCATCTGCCATCAGCTCAGGTCATGATCCCATAATCCTGGGATCATGTCCCATTTTGGGCACACTGCTTCTCTCCCTCTCCCTCCACCACTTCTCCCTGCTTATGACTCTTGCTGCGTCAAATAAAGAAAATCTTAAAAAAAAAAAAAAGGTTTTTCTGTTTTGTTTCTGCCTTTCTAGTCATTATTCTTTCTAATAATTTACTCTGCTGATTAGAATTTCCAGGATTGTGTTGAATAAAAGTGTTTAATAGTAGACATCATTATCTTGTTCTTGATTGTAAAAAGAATGTCTCAGATGCCTGGGTGGCTCAGTTGGTTAAATGTCTGCCTTCTGGTCAGGTCATGTTCCCAGGGTCCTGGGATGGAGGTTACCATCTGGCTCCCTGCTCAGTGGGGAGCCCAGTTTTCCCTCTGCTTCTTCCCCCTACTGGTGTGCTCTCACTCTCTCTTTCTCTCTCAAAAATAAATAAAATTTTTTAAAAAATGAAAAGTAAAAAGAATGTCTCTAATATTTCACTATTAAAGATGTTTACTGTATCGTTTTGGAAGTTTCCCTATTTGCAGTTTAATATAAGAGTTTTTATCTTTTTTTAATTTATTTTTTTTTAAGATTTTATTTAATTATTTGACAGACAGAGGTCACAAGTAGGCAGAGAGGCAGGCAGAGAGAGAGGAGGAAGCAGGCTCCCCACTGAGCAGAGAGCCCGACGCGGGGCTCAATCCCAGGACCCTGGAATCATGACCTGAACTGAAGGCAGAGACTTCAACCCACTGAGCCACCCAGGCGCCCCCAGAGTTTTTATCTTGAATAGCTAATGACCTTCGTCAAATGTTTTTTCACTGGCACGTTGTCATGTGATTTTTCTTCTTTATTGTTTTTTTTTTTTTTTTTAAGATTTTATTTATTTAGGGGCACCTGGGTGGCTCAGTGGGTTAAAGCCTCTGCCTTCGGCTCAGGTCATGATCCCAGAGTCCTGGGATCGAGCCCCGCATCGGGCTCTCTGCTCAGCGGGGAGCCTGCTTCCTCCTCTCTCTCTATGCCTGCTTCTCTGCCTACCTGTGATCTCTGTCTGTCAAATAAATAAATAAAATATTTTTAAAAAAAGATTTTATTTATTTATTATAGAGCGTGTGCACGTGAACAAGCGCACGAGCAAGGGGAGAGGCAGAAGGAGAGGGAGAAGCTTACTCCTGCTGAGCAGGGAGCCCAAGGCAGGCCTCCATCCCAGGACCCCAGCATCATGACCTGAGCTGAAAGTGGACACTTAACCAACTGAGCCACCCAGGCACCCCTTTTCTTTAGTATTTTAATGTAGTGAATAACACATAAATGATCTAATGTTAAACTATCCTTGCATTCCATAGAATAAACTCAGCCTGCTTCTACTGTAGTTTCTTTACTGTATACTAATATATGCTGTTTCCTGATACTTCGTTCATGATTTTTATGGCAACATTCATGATAATATTAGCCCTTAATTATTTTCACACTACCTTTAACTTTCACATCTCGATTGCATTGGCCTCATTGATTGCATTAGGGAGTATTTCCTATTCTATTCTATTTAATTCTATTCTAATAATTCTAATAATTTCCTATTTAATTCTAGGGAAAGTTTTTATAAGATCGGAATGATTTGTTTCTTAAATGTATGCATTTTTGTGTGTTGGGAGAAGGGAGAAAATATTTAACTATGTTCTAATTTTTCAACAGTTATAGAATTATTAAGATTTTCTATTTCTTGGGGCACCTGGGTGGCTCAGTCGTTGGGTGTCTGCCTTTGGCTTGGGTCATGATCCCAGAGTTCTGGGATCGAGCCCCACGTCGGGCTCCCTGCTCAGTGGAAGCCTGCTTCCGCCTCTCTCACTCACCCTGCTTGTGTTCCCTCTCTCGCTGTGTCTCTCTCTGTCAAATAAATAAATAAAGTCTTAAAAAAAAAAAAAAGATTTTCTATTTCTTCTTAAATCAGCCTCCCCACCCCCCACATTTTGTTCAAGTTCTTTGGTCTCTTCTCTCTGTGTACTCATATTTAGCCTTTTCAAAGAACCAACTTTTTGCTTTGATCTTCAAAGCAAAAACTACTTAGTAGTTAGTAGTACTTAGTAGTTTGATCTTCAAACTACTAAGGAGTAATCAATAAAAAAGAAGGCTGCTTCTCAGCAGACCTCAAACCTTTTATTTCTAGAGGCAGTGACTATATTTTTGCATATCCTTTCAATGACATTTTTTATCCTTATATAGTTCTTTTATTTTAATATAACAGGATGGAGCATATGAGATGTAGTGACCTATACACATGCATGGTTGTATCCTACTTATTTAAAAGTTGTTATGCTTTTGGTTTTTTGTTGTTTTTTTTTTAAGGTTTTACTTATTTATTTGACATCGCAAGTAGGCAGAGAGGTGGGGGGAGGCGGGGCAGGTGGGGAAGCAGGCTCCCTGCTGAGCAGAGAGCTCAAAGAGGTGCTCAATCCCAGGACCTTGAGATCATGACCTGAGCTGAAAGCAGAGGCTTAACCCAGTGAGCCACCCAGGCGCCCTAAAAGTTGTTATGCTTCTATACCAAATAAAAACCTTCCCACTTGCTTCAAGTAACCTGTTGTAGTAACAGACATCACTTCAGAGAACTCCTTGAAAGAGAGGGTATATTCCATTTAAATATCTTAAATTAAAAAACAAAAATGTTTTCATAATTTAAATGCCATGTAATGTTCTTAAACATTTAACTCTCTTTTCCTTTTGCAATTTAACTTAGTATGTAGTATGAGGAGTAGATGTAATTTTATCCTGTTTCTTATGGCTGCCCTTTTCCCTAATGCCGTTAATTTAAAGTCCCTCTTTTCACATGTATTTGCGATGCTACCTTCATTATGACTAAATTTACATATATTTATTTCTGGATTTGTGTGTGTGTGTGTGCAAGCATGTGTTCCCATGGTTGATCTATTCATATGACAATATCATGGGTTTTAAAAACTTTTGTATTTTTGAAATAATTTTGGACTTACAAAAGAGTTAGAAAATAGAACAGTAAGTTTATTTATATCCTTCACTAAGCTTCCTGGCTTCCCCTAATGTTAACATCTTACATATCTACAGTGCAAGTATCAGGACTAAGAAATTAATTTATTGGTACAATGCAGTTAACTATATACTGTTTTACTTATAAAGGCTTTGTACAGTATTTTAATAAGTGATAGGTCTATTCCTTCTCTTTTCATACTTTGCCTTTTTTGCTTATTTTTCCAAATGTCTAGCTGCAGAAAACAAATGAAAACAAATCTTACATATCACATGTATTGGGACTGCATAAGATTTATAAATTAACTTGGGGAAATGACATCTTCATGATACTAAATCTTTATGTACACAAACAAGATATGTTTATAGTTTTCCTCATATATGTTTTGGACTCTTTTTTTTTTTTAAGATTTTATTTGTTTATTTGACAGACAGAGATCACAAGTAGGCAGAGAGGCAGGCAGAGACAGAGAGAGGGGGAAGCAGGCTCTCCGCTGAGCAGAGAGCCCGATGCGGGGCTTGATCCCAGGACCCTGGAATCATGACCTGAGCTGAAGGCAGAGGCTTTAACCCACTGAGCCACCCAGGCGCCCCTGTTTTGGACTCTTTTTGTTCAGTTTATGCCTAAGTGTTTTATACTTCTAAAAATTATAAATAGGACCTGTCCTTCCATTTCATCTTCTATCTGATATCTCCTTGCATATAAAGGAAAGATTTCTGTATATTTTGGACTTTGCTAAATGACTCAGTTATCTTATTATAGTAATATTTAGTTATTTCTTTCGGATATTCTAGGTATATAATTATGTCATCTGCCGATAGTATTCCTTCTAACTTCATTCGTTAATTGTGCTGACTAGTATAATGAGTAATAGTGGTAAAAATGGATTTCCCCTGACTTTAGGAAAAGATCTACTGCTTCCACATGTATAGCGCTTGCTTTCCAGCTGATAGGATATTAAAGAAAGTCCTTTTAAATTCAGTATTCTCAACAAGAGTGGGCATTGACTCTGTAGAACATCTTTTCACCATCTTTGGTATAATCATTTTTTTTTCCTGTGTAGATCTATTAGCATGTTGAATGATGTCAATTTTCTAATAGTGATTTTTATTGGAAATTTTGGATTTTCTATATCTTTGGGGTTTTGATAAATTACACTTTCTAGAAAATTTTTAAGTTTTCAAATTTATTTGCATGAAGTTGAACAAAGTAGTCTTGTGATTCTTTTGCTTCTCTTTCTGTTGATATTTTTCCTCTTATTGCCATCTAAAAGTGCTAGCAAATACATATTTTTAAGCCATCAAAACAAAACAATAAAAAGAGTTCCACCAATTAAAAAAGATCCCAAACTTCTTACATTATTGATAATAATGATTACTTCAAATTTAATTCTAACTGAATATTCTCTTGCCAGCCTAAAACTTTTTTTCCTATTTGCATTAATTTCTTAGGATACTTGTAAATTTGCTTTTCAGTGAACATCTGAATAAAGGTCTAACTAAGAATCCCTTTACTTTCTTCTCCCCTGCCCTACTCTTATGGGGTGAGGGTCTTTTTTTTTTAAAAGATTTTATTTATTTATTTATTTGATAGAGATCACACAAGTAGGCAGAGAGGCAGGCTGAGAGGAGAGGGGAGAAGCAGGCTCCCTGCCGAGCAGAGAGCCCGATGTGGGACTCGATCCCAGGACGCTGGGATCATGACCTGAGCCGAAGGCAGCGGCTTAACCCACTGAGCCACCCAGGCGTCCCTGGGGTGAGGGTCTTTTTAGTGGACACCTTGACCCTACAGAAAAACAAATTGGGATGTTTCAGTACTCTTATTAAAAAGGGAAAGACTCAGGATCGGCCGGTTTGCTCAGGTGGTTAGAGCGTGGTGCTAATGAAGTGAAAGATTCAGGTTTTCCCTATTTTGTGAGTTAAATTTTGATTTTTGTAATGTTGAGTGACTTGCATGAAATTCTAATGATTGCATAAAAGGCTAACATAAATTTATGATTTCTCAAATTTTGCATAAAGCAGTTTTGAGTTAGGGAAGGGTGGTTGCAACATCTTTAAAGCATACAAGGAAGTTATTACTTCATGAAACATCTTCCTTTTCCCATCAAATTACATGAAATACCATGCTTTCTAGAGCAGAAATGACTTAATGCTTGTGATTCTGGGGGGGGGAGAAAAAATGTTGAAATGTTTTAATTGTCAATTTGAAGGGTTGGGTTTTCCCCCTCAATAAAGAGTACTTCGTCTATGCTCATTTTGCCCATCTGTGATTGTGTAAGGTAATAACCTACATATCTTAACATACCTGTGTATATCTCTTTCTCCGTGTTATTACCTTTTATATTGTCTTATTGTTTTAGTGTAAAATTGCCTGTTAAAATTTTACCTGAAGTAAAGAATTTCAGGGCTTGGGGCACTTGGGTGGCTTAGTCTTCGAGCCTAAGCATCTGTCTTTGGCTCAGGTCGTCCTGGGATGGAGCCCCAAATCAGGCTCCCTGCTTGGCAGAAAGCCTGCTTCTCCTCCCACTCTCCTTGCTTGTGTTCCTTCTCTTGCTGTTCTCTTTCTCTGTCAAATAAATAAATAAAATCTTAAAAATAAAAAGAATTTCAGGACTTGCATTATTAAATTCTATCAGATCCCCACTTCTGTACGTAGCTTATAATGTCCTGTATATTTTCAGAACTGCTTGTTAATGGGATGACTTAAAGCAGATAAATGATCATGCCTGTGAATTTCTCCTTCATTTTTGAGATGTCTCTGTCCTTTTCAAGTAGCTGAATTACTTCTTTGCCTCTTGTGCCTTGGTCAGAGGGCAGAAACTTATAACAATACATTGACATTAGGTCTTACTAAGGAAGATATGTTACATGTGTATTTTTATAACATAATTTATATTTGGATAGCACTTTTCAGCCTGCCTTTTCTTCCTTAGTTCTAACAGTATCCCTGTAAATTATATTTGTGCTGGTAGCAGATAACCATTTTACAAACGGTGAAATGAATTAAAATGAAGGGGGAGAGTAAACCATGACCAATTTAAGACCTAATTTAATTTAAGTACAAATCTAGTTCTCATTGTTTTCAATCATAAAGACTTTTGTAAGTGATTGCCCACCTCCCAGGACTCACTTTCCTCCTCAGATGATAGTGGGTTACATCAGATCTATCATTAACTCAATGGAGAAGTAGCTAGACCTGAGTCCTTTGATTTTCCCTTGTTAAAAGTTCTTCCAGTTGCTAAGCTCCTATACTGTCATGACTAGACAGTAGTACTAGACCTGTCTGCCTTATTTTGTGTAGTGGATTTTATTATAGAAGCGTTTTCTTATGTCAAGATCTTTAAGTATTATTTATTTAAAAACTTCTGTAATGCTTTTTAGTATTTATTCCAAATTGAGTTTGGGATTAAACTAAGAAGAGAATCTGGGCCTTCTGAACTTGTTTAGTCTTTTTTTTTTTTTAAATCATGGTCGCTTTTTTTTTTTTTTTAAGATTTTATTTATTTATTTGTCAGAGAGAGAGAGGGAGCGAGAACAGGCAGACAGAGAGGCAGAGGGAGAAGCAGGCTCCCTGCCAAGCAAGGAGCCCGATGTGGGACTCCATCCCAGGACACTGGGATCATGACCTGAGCCGAAGGCAGCCGCTTAACCAACTGAGCCACCCAGGTGTCCCTGAACTTGGTTAGTCTTAATCTAACTCCTAGCATTGTCTAATTCATTCTAAGGACCTCTTACTATCCTGCTATCTTCTCTTTCTTTTCTCCCTTCTTCTTTCACAGTGATATAATTAATTGCCAGACTCTGCCTCACATCTCTTTGATAATTTCTGCTTTTAAACTCATCCATTTTCTTTAAGACTCTTTGGGCCTCAGTTCTGAGCACAGTGGGTCCCAAGACTACATATGCTATAGCGTGGCCTATTATATTCATCTTTTTGAATAACTATAATAGAACTTTATATTAGTAATTCTTATCATCTTCCTATGAAAAAGATTGAAGTCTCAAGTTAATGCTCTTCTTTGTGTCCATTTTGTTAAAGGCTGCATTTTTAATGAGGCCTTCTTGGAAGTTCAGAACTACTTTACCATGGATGATATTTAAGACTAGCCTTCTAGCAAAGTGATAGAATGTAATACCCAATCTCATTAATTCATTCTGGCTTTACAATTATGTAACTATTGAACAAAATCCATAAATAATATTACCAATATGAGCTTCTTATCAATGATCACATTTCATTACATAAATTTTACCTATAAGACCAGTTAAAGTATCTTTAAAAACTTGAAAAAAATTCTAGCCTAACAAATCTCATGCACCTGTGAAGAAACAAATGTAGTCAAGCATGACTGAGGTTCTCTTCTATTTTAGTTCTCCTTGTCTTCAGCTAAAACTCTAGTGTTTCATCCTCTTAGAAGGACAGTGCTGCTTGAACAATATTGTTATTAAATGTCTCCAGAGTTTTGTTTCTTTATCCCTTTCTTTGTAAACAAGCAGCCACGATATTTTTAGTAGTGAATTTCAAAATCCTTTTTAACCTTATAGGTCCAAGGGTAGCCAAGGATGGCTGCAGCTTCATATGATCAGTTGTTAAAGCAAGTTGAGGCACTGAAGATGGAGAACTCAAATCTTCGACAAGAGCTAGAAGATAATTCCAATCATCTTACAAAACTGGAAACTGAGGCATCTAATATGAAGGTATCAAGACTGTGACTTTTAATTGTAGTTTATCATTTTTATTCAGTATTCCCTCCTATAAAGTTGGGGTTAGATACTTCGCTTACTTAAAAGTGTATTTTAAGTTAAGCAGCAATATGTAAACTCTTTCCTGCAAAGTTAGCATGTATATTTTTGAACAAAATGTATTAAATTAATCCAGTGAATCATAGAAAGAAAATAATTGTAAAAACCCAATGGCTTGTTAATTTGTTCTTAGTTATTTTTAAGCTTAAAAATAAGAGACCAAAAAAAAAAAGAGACCAACTTTAGTATAACTATACTGAGGCTGGGTGTTCTGCATAATTCATAGAAACTAGTTTCACAACTTCAGAATATATCTCAGTTATTAAATATAGTCTTCCTCCCAACTCTCCCAGATCTTGTCTTCGCTTAAGTGCAGCAGTGATAAATGATCAAGAAAAACAGCCTTACTGGGAATAGTCCAGACCTGAAAATCAGTACCTGGTCCTATTCCTTGTTTTGCCATAAACCGAGCTGTATCACCTCTGGGTACCCTTCTGGACTTAAGGTGCCTTATGTGGAAAATACAAGCGTCACACAAGCCTAGATGATTTCCATGGCTCTGTCCTGAAATTAGTTTGCCAAATAGCATTGAAAGGTTGTGATAACCTCCAAGAAAAGTTATAAAATATTCAGTCTGCAGTGGGGAAGATATGTTCTAATGTCAGAATAATTGAGGTTAAAATTTATGCTGTTTTAATTTCCAGTTACTTAGGCAGATTCCCTTCTCACTGAACTTAACAACTTTATAGATTTGGAGATCATCGACAAAACTGTTAATCTCTTTTAAAAGTTCTTCCTGCTTTGTGTTGCTCTGCCTCTTGGCTATTTAGCATCTGGGTGCCTGATGCTGTTTTTGCTTTCTGTTCACTACTCTTTATTCCTTATTCATTGCTATTTTCTTCTCGTTCTTTTTCTATGCATTTTGAGGTCTCTCTTATTCTTCAAGCTTCTATACATCACTGAGCTATTTTTGCTCCCCTTTTACTCTTTATTGTCGATATCATAACAGTTCAATCTTTTACTCATATGTACTATTCTATCTTTCCATAAATCTTTTCTATTCTAATTGCCTATTTCTGTGGCTAAAAACTGTCCTCAGTGAGGACAGATCTTCCAAGAGATACCTATCTCCAGTCCTTTCGGAAATAAGGTAGACTTTAAGCAAACATGTTTTCTCACCACAACTGTGGGTGACCTTAAAAACAGGCAAATCAGTTATCTAATATTAAAAAAGAATAGTTTACTATTTTAACACTGATCAACACAGTATATCTAAAATTATTGTACATGGCATGTGGTTTTAAAAAGTTTAAAGATACAAAATGTATAATTCCCAATAGGACTACTCTTTCATCTACTTTGGGAGGTATAATTTTGCAAAGAATTCCTCTTGGTGGGCATAGTGCATGATTTTGAGATCCCTTTTTAATTTTTGCTTAACTACTTGAGCAAATTCAAATTTTATTTTGGGGAGACATTTTAACCTACCTTAGACCCATCTCCATGCTGAATAGGAATGTCTTGGAGTAAAAATACAAGTCAGATCCTAAAATTTCTAAAGTGGAATATCAGGTTGACCAGTTATCCATGTGGTGTATCATATTGTACATCATGAATATTGGCACTTAAGATATGTCTGAATTCAACCATGAATTGATAATTACTCAGCAAGTGCTTCTGCAGACATCCTTAAAAAGCCATCCACTTATTTCTTTAGGATTGGACATACAGTATCATAGCAGTTAACACCTTAAAATGAAAATTTTTGTGTATCTCTCCTTAAGAGGATTTAAGCTGTTCAAGAGCAGGAACCAGACCATTTGTTTTGTCTTAGAATATTGATTTGGAAAAGATACTTGGAAACATTGGCAGTTCCCACATTGGATTAAAGTTAATCCAAACCAGTGGTTATTATCACTTATTAATCACTTATTATTCTTTATTCTTTATTCTTTATTATTATTAAAATCACTTATTGTTCTTTGGAATACATTATGTAATCTTAAATCCTATTTCCTGCTCATTAACCTGTTTACCTCAAAGAAAGGCAAGGAGGGTCTCCTTCAACTGAGCATTTAAGGATTTCTGAAATTTATGCAGTAGTACCATCTAGTGGCAAAAAAGAATACTGTTTTGCTGTTGATTACAAGGCATTGATAAAAATCAACTGTAAAATATTTTGTGTGTGTGACAGGGTGTACAACTAATTAGAGCAATGTGAGCCCTGGCTATGCATTTGAAAACATTAAGGAAATGTTTATTTTTTAGGTATAGTGACGGCATTGCAGTTGTGTTTAGAAAGAATCCCTGTTTAAATATATCTGAATCTTTATGGATGAAGTAATACAATGTCTGAGATTTATTTCCAAATGAATTTGAGTCACGGAAGAGAATAGAGGAAGTGGGTATGAATATAGATGAAACAAGATCATGAGTTGATCATTACTGAGGTGGGATGTGAGGATACGTGGAAGATTGCTATAATATTCTCTATACTTATGTTTATATTTGACATTTTCTGTGGTAAAACTGTAGTAAAATAAAATAGAGATTTAATGGGATTTAAATGACCTGAATTAGAAAAATACAGAAACTGTAGCTAAGTTTAAAAGGAATTACATACTGCACTTTTAATTCAGGGGCTAGAACTCAACTTGATTTACTTTAAAATGCTGAGCATAGCAACAAGATAAATATGGTCATGTATAGATGTTAATCATTTAAACTGAAAGATGTGGTATTAAAAAATTATCTGTAGATAAATTATTAATGAACCACTTATGTCTTTGTTGTATTTTTGATAATGAAATTTTATAAATTGTTCTATAACTGCAAAATCATATACATGTAGAATATTTTATTTTCAGAGTGTAAGAAGAAAATAGAAATAAAAACTCAGATTGACACATTTCATAATTTATTTTGAAGATTTAATTATCAAATATACTTGTATTTGGTAATGAAAAGACTTTATAACTGATGCAATGACAAAAACAGAAGTGGATCAAGTAGCAGCCTCCTTGAAATGACACAGCTGCTCACTGATATTTTTTTCCACTGATATCTCCACAGAACATTTCATCTCTAATAAATAATCCTTTAATGTTTCTAGACTCTTAAAATATTTTAAGAAACAATGTGTACTTACATAATATAAATAATTTTTTAAATCCAAACTTCCAGGATGTATAAATACAAGTGAATATTCTCTCCTTCAAAATTACATATTAACGTTAAAAGCTGACATTTCTCTAAGCATTTTATAAAATATTTTATTTGGAATTACTTTGCATTTATGTTGCATTTTTTTAAAAAAACTCTTTGAAATTAAGGACTACTTCTTTTAGATTGTATGCAATACTCAGCCCCAGGCAATCATTCCTACTGCAACAACTAAAAAACACTGGATAAAATACAAAAATCATACTTTAAAAGATCGTGGAGAACAGAACTGTGGAGTCATCAAGGACTGTATTAACTAAAATTCATAAGAGGAAAGAGCCATTTCTAGAATAACCGACACTGTGGGTGATTTTCTTCCCCAGGGATATTTATTAATTCTGAGCACAGGCTGCTGTTCATTGCTGGCACAAGCAGGACTCCACGGGAGGAAGGAAACCATTGCAGGTTTCAAACATGCAGGGTGACAAACATGTGGCCAGATGTGAAGTATTAACATTTAGAGAAGCTCCAAATGCACAGCTAGTTTTTCCATGAAACGTTGGTTGAATCTTGTGAAGGATGCTAGGGACAGAACTGGGAAAGCTAAATGTTACAAGGCAAAGTCTTGCCATGGGAAAGACCCATTACTTTCACACAAGAGGTCTCCTCAAGACATTTGCCAAATTTTTAACTTCGTGGAGCAGGAGGTTAAAGACCCACGTTCTCTACCTCCACAGGACAGAACTTTTAGGGTCTAAGTAGTCAAGCACCACTTGAGAATAAGGCTGAGTGAAAACATTCTATAGTCTTGCAGTTCTTGAGAGACACAGACCAGAGGGGGGAAGGGGCCTGTTTTTCCTTTCAAGATAAATACCAGATTTGTGGGATTTATAGGGCAGTAGGTTAAGGGCTGAGGAGACAGAAACCTGTATTATTTTCAGTCTAAATTTAGAGGAAAGACACATTCATAGAACTTGGCAAGTCAACTCAAATGTGAATTTTGCTTGAACTACACCTGCAGCCCATTTTTAGTTCCTGATTGGATGGAGGAAGTAAGACCCCAGTGGTGGAAAGGGCATACTCTAAAGGAAAATATGCCTTAAGTCTGTCTCGTTCTGTATACATAATGATTGGCATACAGCTGAAATTTCCAAGAAATGCAAGAAACAGGAAAATGAGTGATCATTAAGAAAACAGATAGTTAATAGAAGCAAATCCAAGGGTAATCCAGATTGGAATTAGCAAAAATTTTAATATAGTTATTATAAATGTCTTGAAAAAAGAAAAAATATGAATAAAATGGATGAAAATCCAGAAAAGGTAGGCAAAGAATTATAGCCTGTAATTGTCTAAAACTGATGAATAGTTTTACTAATAACTTATTAGATGGGTTTGTAAACACAGAATTAATAAACTAGTGATAAGATAAAAATTAGTGAACATGTAAAAAAGTCTGTAGAAAATATCCAAACTGAAGCACAAAAAGATGAAAAATGGGAATAAAAACGGTATGGGGTGCCTGAGTGGCTTAGTTAAGGGTCTGACTTTTGATTTCTTTTTGACTCAGTCATGTTCTCAGGGTCATGAGATGGAGCCTTGCACTCAGTTGGAAGTCTGCTTGAGATTCTCCCTCTCCCTTTGTCCCTCCCCACTGCTTGTGTGGGGTGTGTGTGTGTGCGCGTGTGTGCTTTCTCTGTCTCTAAAATAAATAAATATTCTTAAAAAACAGTATGTAAGAGTTATGGGGGACACAGGCAAATAGATAGGGCAAATCTGAAGTGTCAGAAGGGACAGGGGAAGAAAATGGAGCCAAAGTAATAGTTAAAGAGATAGTGGCTGTGATAATAGATTGGACTAATCAACTTGCAGAAATAGAGTGGAGAAAAGTAGCTACACCTGTGTGGTTAGTTGATTTATGACCAAGGCATCCCTGCATTTCGGTGGGGGGAAGGGTAGTCTTTTCAATAAATGGTACAGGGGCAGTTAAATATTTGCATAAAGAAAAAGAAAAAAAAGGAGCTCAGAGCCCTACCTCATAATATATGCAAAAAATTCAAGATGGATTATAGACATAAGTGTGAAAGACGAAATAGTGGTTTCCAGAAGGAAACAGGGAACAGCTTCATGTTTTTAGAGTAGGCAAAAATTTCTTAAACAGAATGACAAAGCACTAAACATAAAAGAAAAAATAGATACATTAAAACCAAGATCTTTAAAAAAAATAAAATAAAATAAAACCAAGATCTTTTGTAATGCTTTTAAAAGAAGGTACAAGATAATATCTTTGTGACCTTGGAGTAGGCAAGATTTCTTAGGACACATAAAGGACTAAACATAAAAGAAAAAAGATGTAAAATGGGCTTCATCAAATTAAAAACAAAACTTAAATTAACATCTTTTCAAGGACTTCATTATGAAAATGAAAAACAAGTCATAGACTGGAAGAAAATATTTACAATACATATATCCAACAAAGAACTCAATACGGAATATATAAAGAATTTTTGCAAACCAATAACCAGAGAAGGTCCAGTTTTTAAAATATGCCAAAAGCTTGAAAGGACAATTCAAAAAGGGAGACAAATGGCCAGTAAGCGCATAAAAGGGATTCTACATCCTTCAACATCAGGGAAATACAAGTGATATTTCTCTTTACTCAAATCACTAAAATTTAAAAGACTGATGATGTCGGCCGTGGAACATCAGGATGCTCTCACGTTGCTGGTAGGAGTATAAAATAATACAGCCATGCTGGAAAACAGGCAGTTTTCTTTTAGAGTTATAATCCTTGATTTAGCATTCGAACTCCCAGATATGTACTCAAGAGAAGTGAATACATATGTTTACTAAAAGATATGTGCAAGAATGTACATAGTAGCATTCTTCATAATAGCCTCTAACATCTGACAACCAAAATGCCCATCAAGTGGATAAAGGATAAATCAGTTGAGGTATATTCATACAGTGGATAACTACACAGCATTAAAAACAATTAATTGATAACATACAATAGCATGGATATATCTCATATTTGGTGAGCAAAAAACATGGGACACAAAAGACTATATGTTATGTTTTTCCATTTATATGAAATTCACAAATGTGCCAAACTAACTGAAAGTCTTTAAAAAAATTTTAGGGACGCCTGGGTGGCTCAGTTGGTTAAGTGGCTGCCTTCGGCTCAGGTCATGATCCCAGCGTCCTGGGATCGAGTCCCGCATTGGGCTCCTTGCTCAGCAGGGAGCCTGCTTCTCCCTCTGCCTCTGCCTGTGCTCACTCTCTCTGACAAATAAGTAAATAAATAAAATCTTCTAAAAAATTTTTTTTAAACCTTAAATTTCAATAATTTTATTTACCATTATGGTTATAACTTTTATCAATAGATTTCTAACAATATGCATAGAAACTTTTTAAAAAAACCCTTATTACAAGTTGTGCATATTTAATATTTTTAAAAATTAGGAAATAGGGAAAAATAAAAAGATACCAAATCACCCATTAAAAATTCTTTTTTTATATTCTTTTTAAATCAGAGGTAACCTGTGACAATGTACATATTTTTCTCTCTGCACATCCTGTGCAGGCATGCATTTGATGGGATTTAGAAATTTAATATATTGTCATAATCTTTTCATATCATTAAATATTTGGTGATATTACAGCTCCATAGTGTCCCATTGTATGGCCAATGCTGTAAGTTTAATTGATTTTTATTGTTGGATGTCCAAGTTTACATGGCCTTTTAATTTGGTTTTGATGTTATTTTTGGCTTTTTTATTATTTTTAGTTTCAAAAAATTAGCTATATGTCCTGTGACATGCCAAGGATTTCCTTTTGTTGTTTTTGAACTTCTACATCTTTGTGCCTTTTCTAAAAACAGTATTTTTTGTAATACCCATTGTTGAAAAATTATAAAACAAAACAAAAATTTCTTGTAACCCCACCTTCTTAGAATACTACTGTTAACATTTTGATGATTGTTTTCAGCATCATTGTCATTTGGAAATTTGTTGAAAATGAAGTTTTTTAGACTCCATCCCAGACTTAGTGAATGAACAATCTGTATTGTAACTAGCCTTCAGGTGATTCTGATCCGTACTGAAATTTCAGACCCACCCTTGTAGACTTTGGAGAAGAATCTTGTATGGAGACTTGATCAGAGCTATGCTTTAAAAGCCTTACTGTAAAAATATAAAATAAAGTAAAATAAAAGTCTTACTCTGAACACAGAAGTCCAATGCAAGATAGAAACATACAATAAGAGATTATTTTAGTAGTTTGGAAGATTAGTAACTAGTATGGTGACAGTAAGAATAGAAAAGAGATGGTTCTAAGAGAAACACTAGAAGTTGAATACAGAATTTGAAAACTGATTGGTGATAGGAAGGAGTTCATGCTAAGGATTTGCGTGTCTGGGGAAGAAAAGGCTTATTTACATTTAACTGACAAGATACAACAAGGCAAAGAACATATTGTTATGGCACAAAATGATAGTTCTGGACGTTACATAGGAAGTGCATATCATCCAGATGTAAAGCATGTATCAGTCAAATTGGGAAAGTGAATCTGAAGTTTGCAACCGAGGTTAGGATTAGAGACATATAATTTGAAGTTATCTGCGGAAGGGTAGTTGTTGAATTGCGAGGCTGGGGAGTATAATTATAGAAATAGGGATAAGATGAAATGATCATTGAAGGACTATAAGTAGTAACAGTGGATGGCTGGCTGGAAGGAGAATTGGGATCCTGAAAAACACAGATAGGTTAGAATGATAGTTCTCAAACTTTACTGAAGCACTGGTGTCCTGAAGTTTATAGTAGATGTTGCAGAGTACTCTACATTCATTCAAAGATGGCATCCTGTATAAATTTGTTTCGTGTCCCACAGATGTGATACATTTCAGCCATAACAATCTGAATATGAGTATCAGTCATCTCCATATTCCTATATCTATTTATCGAAGCCTTTCAACCTCCAACATGGCCTGTTATTTGAAGGTCAGATCTTAAGACCACAGGCTAACATAGGCATTCTTCCTTTTTTTTTTTTTTTTTTAAGATTTTTATCTATTTATTTGACAGAGATCACAAATAGGCAGCGACTCAGGTGGGCGGTGGGCGGGGGGGGACAGGCTCCCTGCTGAGCCAAGAGCCCAATCTGGGCCTCAATCCTAGGACCCTGGGATCATGATCCAAGCCAAAGGCAGAGGACAACCCACTGAGCCACCCAGGCGCCCCAAGACATTCTTTTTTTTTAATGCTGATCACGTCACCGTCAAGGTAAACCAGTATAGTTGTCGCTGCATTCACTCACTTTTTGACAGATTTCCTTTACAATCTGTTTATGGTCATTTTTCATTTTGGAGAATACTGCCCATAGTTACAGGTCATAAATGTTCAAGAACATTGTTTTGCATTTGGAAACCTAATTGGCCAATAAGGACTTTGCTGGAAATTTGAATGGAATGCCCCAGAATATGAACATAAATTATTATTAAGGAACATGCAAAAAAACTGTTAGAAAATGACAGTTTCTAGCATTATTTGAGGAAAATTAATCAGGAGAAGGATTTAGATGGGAAAGGAAATAATGGCATCAAAAGTCAGTAAGCAGTGAGCATAGTTATTTCAATATCTGCTGAATATAAATCAGTATGCTAATAGTATATACTTACATATGGTATATAAAAGCTTGAATATGTATTAGGGTGTTAAATAAAACAGCATATTATAATTGTTAATTTGTTTTTTTCATGGTCATGGTGGTGCAAGGTTCAGAGACATGGATTCTAAACACATACCTAGCTTTTACAGCTTCTATAAGGGCTTTGAGTCTTGACTGACCCATATAAAAAATGAGAATAATTCACCTTGTTGTATGTTTTAAAAGTTAGAGATAATATATCTTATGGAAACTCCCCATAGTCTCCATTATCACAAAATATCACTGTTGTTGTTGGGATATAATTCATTACTCATAATTAATAATAGATGATATATATAAAGTGCTTTACAGGTTCAGATATATTTTCAGATTGATCTGAAACTTTTTTGATATTAGGCACACCTAAATATCAAGAAACTTAGAATCATTCTTTTTTTTAAAATATTTTATTTATTTATCTGAGAGAGAAAGTGAGAGCATGAGAGGGGAGAAGGTCAGAGGGAGAAGCAGACTCCCCATGGAGCTGGGAGCCTGATGCAGGACTCGATCCCGGGACTCCGGGACCACGACCTGAGCTGAAGGCAGTCTCCTAACCAACGAGCCACCCAGGCGCCCCACTTAGAATCATTCCATCTAGAATAATTACGTAGAATTTTGTCATGGTAATATATTGTGTTCTTTTTTGCAGGAAGTACTTAAACAACTACAAGGAAGTATTGAAGATGAAGCTATGGCTTCCTCTGGACAGATTGATTTATTAGAGCGTCTCAAAGGTAGATTTTTAAAAGGTGTTTTAAAATAATTTTTAAGCTCCAGTTGTCAGCTTTAGGTGTGTATATCCAAATACAGGTTCTCTTGATTTGAATGTTACTTTCAGTTTTCTTGGTGCAACAGCCTTATCTATTAGGGTTTAGTTGTTAAAATACAGGTATGTAAAATGTGTATTTACTTGTCATTCCTTCAGTTAAACACTTAACTGGCTTTAAATCAACTACTTTAGATTCCTTATTTGATCATTTTCAGCTCTTTTTAAAGCTCATTGCTATTCTGCCAGTCACTAAATAGGCCTTTAGGAAGCTGTATGCCACAGACTGAGCCTCTTGCCTTTCTTGAAGGAATAGTGTCCTTCTCTGTTCCATCCAAGGTAGAATTACTTTAACTTTCCAATTACATAAGCTGATTACATGCAATTTTTGCTATAATTTTGAAAAAATAACTTTCTCACTTTATTGCTTAAAAATTCAAATACTGAAAAAAAACAGGGAAAGTGCTTGATTATTATAGTTGGAACTAGACTGAGAAACTATCTTTGAGTCCTCAAATATATTTTTTAGCAGGAATCTAGGGAAAGATATTTTGTCTGATTTTCCTTTAACATACTCCTTTTCCCCCTGACTCAAGCTACATTGGAGGGAAAGTTTAATTATTCTCTTCCTAAATAATTGTTCAATCATACGTATTTGTGGCTTCCTGTGTTAGAAATTCAAGTTGTAGTGAACATTTTTTTTAATGATTGGATACTTGTATTTATTGCAATTCTACCTGGAACCAGGAGTCAGTGAAAATCTCACAGCCTTAGTATTTGTGATAAGGATTCTCTGTTCCCTACATAAATTTGCTACTCTATAGCTGCCATAATTTAGTACTTCCACAGGCTTTATGTAATATATATAATGCATATTAAATTTAAAAAATAGTTCAAATTTAGAAGACTAAACTGTGAATCTGAAATTTTATTTTATTTTTTTTTGAAATTTTATTTTTAATAAAATATAATTGCCTTAGCAGTATTTTAGACCACATAAAGCAACTGTTATATAAAAACTTGTCTCTCTTTCATTTAGAACTTAACTTAGACAGCAGTAATTTCCCTGGAGTGAAACTACGGTCAAAAATGTCCCTCCGTTCTTATGGGAGCCGTGAAGGATCTGTATCTAGTCGTTCAGGAGAGTGCAGTCCTGTTCCTATGGGTTCGTTTCCAAGAAGAGGGTTTCTAAATGGAAGCAGAGAAAATACTGGTTATTTAGAAGAACTTGAAAAAGAGAGGTAACTCTTCTTCATTAACTTGTAGACTCCCATGTTTACTATCATTTTGTCATTTTGAAGCATGTGTGGCAAATCATCAGTAATACTTAAGAGCGAATTTTGTATTTATTTATTCAAAGATAGTAGGTTACTGATCATACTTATATCAAATCTAAAAATGTAAAGAGGCAATATTAAATATGCAAATGTAAAGTAGACAATTCTTGGGCTTCTAAGAGACTTGTACTTTGTTACTTAAATACTTCAGATGCCCTGTACATTGAGTAAGCACGTGATCACAATAGTTATGTCACATTAAACATATAACTGATTTTTAATTGAGTTTCTTGTTACCTTTTGGAATAAGTTCAGTAACCAGAGAGCCAGTATGAAGTAACTGTTTCCATTAGGGAAAGCCTACTACAGGTGGCCACAAATGTAACATTTCTTAATTTTTCAGTTTCAGTGTCTTAAAAAGCATTGCTTAATATATATTATCTGGTTTCTCACAGCTTATTTATTAATTCTTCTCTTACTGAGGTTAAAATGATCTCACTACAAATACCAGAATATGTATCATTTTTAAGAACTTTGTCAAGTGTTGTATAAAAGATTATGAATTCCTTAATGTGTGAATAATGTTTTTTTAATACTCCTAAAATTCTATTAAACATTCAAGAATATTAAAATGTATAAACATTACATATTAGCTCTGGGACCTTGGTCATGTCATTAAATTTTCTGTCGTTTTCTTCTGTAAAATAGGGATATGGTTCTACCTTGCCCAGTTGTAAAAAGTGGTTACTAGTATAAAAATGTCCAGCATATCTAAGTAAAAGGCAAAAGACCTTTTACTGCTTTCTCTTTGGTTTTAGGTGTGTCCATCTGTAAAAATAGGGTAATCTTCTGGACCAGAAGTAATGTAAAGCTTTCTTTCATCTTGAGTTTCCATGAGTCTTTGTCATACCTTGAAGCAGGACTGTTTCTGTCTGACAGTATAGGAAACACTATTGTGAATAATAAGAAGCTAACTGGGGTCTACAGTCCATCTCTGTCTTCTTTGAGCTCTATGAAGAGACAAAGGATATATGAGGGTACCCCCTTTCCTAGGAACTTGCTTCGCTTGGTGTAGATAAAGTCGCAAGTTATTAGCAGAGAGAGAGAAGAGAGTACGTGTGTATATAGTTCTGATATATCTTGGGACCTCTTGGTTCTCACTGTGTTGGAGGGAGGTAAATTGAGTCCTTGCATATACGACAGAATCATTGCTTTGCTCTCATGCTTGATTGATAGTTTAGATAGGTCTAGGCTCAAACTCTTTTTCCTTCTTCATTGTCAATGTCTTTGATGAGAAATTTAATACCAATCTGAGTCTCATTCCTTTGAAGGTTGCTATTTTTCTTCTTTAGAAGCCTTTAGGAGGGGCACCTGGGTGGCTCAGTAGGTTAGGCCTCTGCCTTCAGCTCAGGTCATGGTCCCAGGGTCCCGGGATCGAGCCCTGCATCGGGCTGTCTGCTCAGCGGGGAGCCTGCTTCCCCCCTCTCTCTCTGTCTGCCTCTCTGCCTACTTGTGATCTCTGTCAAATAAATAAATAAAATCTTTTAAAAAAAAGAAGCCTTTAGGAATGCCTCAATATATGAGTTTTCTTCATTCATTGTACTGGATACTAACTGTGTCCTTTTAATTTGGAAGTTTATTTTCTTCAGCTTTTGAAAATTCTGTTATGTTATTTCTTTGATAGTTTTTCCTCTGTTTTTTTCACTCTTTCTTTCCCTCTCTTAAGTCATAGATACACTCTCTGTCTCTTTTTTTTCTTCTTGTTTTCTATATTGCCCGAGATAAGTATTAGCAAGTAGTCAAGCCAAGGTTCAAACCCAGCTACACAGCTTTATAACCATTTTGAACCTCAGTTTTCTAGTCCAAAGAGTGAGCCTAAAAATAACTACCTCAAAGGATGTAGGGAAGATTAAATTAGATTTAAAAAAAATACTTAGCAGTATGTCTAGTACTTAGAACATTCAATAAATGTAAGCTATTATCATGTTAGTTATTTGCTCATTTAACAAGTATTTATTAAATGCTTAGTACATATGTGCCATGCTCTTTTAGGTGACCCTAAGTTAGCTAGAGGACTAAGACAACACAAAACTTACATTTTAAAGAAGAATCTTAACAATCACTAAAAAAGTCTAAACCCTAAAGACCTACCTGCCTCGGGGTTTAGACCTGTTTTCATTTCTGAGCCTTAAACACTGTGGTCAACCACTATCATTTAACCACTTGTTAACATTATGTCTCAAAACACTGTAACTTTTACTTCCCCAGAACATTTTACCATAGTTCCACTTTAAACATGACAGTAACAGCTTGTCCCTGTTCTTGGCAGCCTCCCTATCACTCTACAACCACCACTAACATTGGCCTATCAGTTTAAGCACTTATAACACCCAGCTCTTACTTAATGAGCCTATTTATTGGAGAATAATCAGAGGAAATAGTAGCATCACCATTTGTTCCCCACCTAAGTCCTGCTGGGCCTGCAGGTTCTTGGGGAGTGCTGAAAAAATAGAATCAGATCACATCTTTGTGCCTGCTTGTGAAAGGGGTTTAGGCATTCTGCAGTGCTTCCTCCTGCTTCTCTTGTCAGAAATGGGAGATAAGAGGCAGCTTCTCATTGGTCTGCACTCCCCCCAAGGTTGCTATATCATAAGCAGCGTCTTACTGTCTTCCCTTGGATTCCCTCACTGCTAAAGTTGCCACATCAAAAATGAGGCTTATTTCTTTTTTTTTAATTGTTTCTCGGTAAAGGAAAAGGAATTTTAGCAAGACTATAACCTTCCACATACTCACATGCATGCATATTTTACAAAACAATAAGATCAAACAGAATTTTAAAGTAACAGTATCAGAGTGGGGGTCATCTCTGTAAATGAGCAAACTCCAAAAGCAATATTAGAAAATATCCACAAATTTGACTACAAAAAAAAAAAATCAAAATTTTTTACATGACAGAAACATTATAAACAAAATTAAAAGACAAGTGATAAACAGAGAAAATATATTTACAATGCATATAACCAACAAAGTAGAATCTTTTTTTTTTTTTTTGAGTGAAAATTTAGGGCCTTGCTTTTTTTTTTTTTTTAAGTGTTTTATGTTACCTTAATCACCATACAGCATCATTAGTTTTTGATGTAGTGTTCTATGATTCATTGCATTTGCATATAACACCCAGTGCTCCAGGCAATATGTGCCTTCCTTAATACCCTTGGCCTGGGGGAGGGCCAGGAGGCCTGGCCTGGGCCAGGAGCGGGCGCCTGGGTGGCTCAGTGGGTTAAAGCCTCTGCCTTCGGCTCAGGTCATGATCCCAGGGTCCTGGGATCGAGCCCCACATTGGGCTCTCTGCTCAGCGGGGAGCCTGCTTCCTCCTCCTCTCTCTCTCTGCCTGCCTCTCTGCCTGCTTGTGATCTCTGTCAAATTAAAAAAATAAAAATAAAAAAAAATACCCTTCACCGGGCTCACCCATCCCTCCATCCCCCTCCCCTCTAAAACCTTTAGTTTGTTTCTCAGAGTCCACAGTCTCTCATGGTTTGTCTCCCTTTCTCATTCCCTGGCTTCATTTTTCCCTTCCTTCTCCTAATGTCCTCCATGCTATTATGTTCTACAAATAAGTGAAACCATATGATAACCGTCTTTCGCTGTTTGACTGATTTTACTTAGCATAATCTCCTGCAGTCCCATCCATGTTGATGCAAATGTTGGGTATTCATTCTTTCTGAAGACTGAGTAATATTCCATTGTATATAGGGACCACATCTTCTTTATCCATTTGTCAATTGAGGGGCATCTTGGCTTCTTCCACAGTTTGGCTACTGTGGACATTGCTGCTATGAACACTGGGGTGCATATGGCCCTACATCTGTATCTTTGGGGTAAATACCCAGTAGTGCAATTGTTGGGTTATAGGGTAGCTCTATTTTTAACTTTTTGAGGAAACTTCACCTTGTTTTCCAAAGTGGCTGTACCAACCTGCTTTCTCACCAACAATGTAAGAGGGTTCCCCTTCCTACACAACCTCTCCAACATTTGTTGTTTCTTGTCAATTTTTGCCATTCTAGCTGGTGTAAGGTGGTATCTCAATGTGGTTTTGATTTTAATTTCCCTGATGGCTAATGATGTTCAACATTTTTTCATGTGTCTGTTAGCCATCTGTATGTCTTCTATGGAGAAGTGTCTGTTCATGTGTTCTGCCCATTTTTTTGACTTGATTATCTGTTTTTCTGTTTTGTGTGTGTTGAGTTTGAGAAGTTCTTTATAGATCTTGGGTTCCAGCCCATTATCTGTAGAGTCATTTGCAAATATCTTCTCCCATTCCATGGGTTGCCTCTTTGTTTTGTTGACTGTTTTCCTTGCTCTGCAGAATCTTTTTATTTGAAGTGCCAGAAGTTCATTTTTGCTTTTGTTTCCCTTGCCTTTGGAGATGTATTTTGAAAGAAGTTGCTGTGGCTGATGTCAAAGAGGTTACTACCTATGTTCTTCTCTAGGATTTTGATGCTTTCCTGTCTCACATTGAGGTCTTTCATCCATTTAGAGTTTATCTTTGTGTATGGTGTAAGAGAATGGTCATATTTCATTCTTCTGTATACAGCTGTCCAATATTCCCAGCAGTATTTATTGAAGAGACTGTCTTTTTTCCATTGGACAATTTTTCCTGCTTTGTCAAAGATTAGTTGACCCTAGAGTTGAAAGTCCATATCTGGGCTCTCTGTTGTGTTCCATTGAGTCCGTTTTTGTGCCAGTACCATGCTGTCTTGGTGATCACAGCTTTGTAATATTGCTTGAAATAAGGCAACCTGATGCCTCCCGCTTTGTTTTTCTTTTTCAACATTTCCTTGGCGATCTGGAGTCTTTTCTGGTTCCATACAAGTTTTAGGATTGTTTGTTCCAGCACTTTGAAAATGCCATTGGTATTTTGATCAGGATGGCATTGAAAGTATATATTGCTCTGGGCAGCATAGACATTGTAACAGTGTTTTCCCATCTTTTTGTGTCTTCTTCAATTTCCTTCATAAGTGTTCTGTAGTTTGTATAGATCCTTTTCTTCTTTGGTTAGGTTTATTCTAAGGTGTCTTAAGGTTTTTGGTGCTATTGTAAATGGAATCCATTCTCTAATTTCTCTGTCTACAGTTACATTGTTAGTGTGTATATAGGAAAGCAACTGATTTCTGTGCATTGATTTTGTATCCTGCCACATTACTGAATTGCTATATGAGTTCTAGTAATTTGGGGATGGAGTCTTTTGGGTTTTCCACATAAGGTATCATGTCATCTGTGAAGAGAGAGTTTGACTTCTTCTTTGCCAATTTGAATACTTTTTATTTCTTTTTGTTCTCTGATTGCTGTTGCTAGGATTTCCAGTACTACGTTGAACAGTAGTGGCGAGAAGGGGCATCCTTGTTGTGTTCCTGATCTTAAGGGAAAGGCTCTCAGCTTTTCCTCTTGAGAATGATATTCACTGTGTGTTTTTCATAGATGATTTTTATGAAATTGAAGAATCTTGCCTCTCTCCCTACACTCTTCAGAGTTTTAATCAGGAAAAGATGCTATATTTTGTCAGATGCTTTTTCTGCATCAATTGAGAGGACCATGTGGTTCTTGTCTTTTCTCTTATTTATGTGTTCTGTCACGCTGATTTACAAATGTTGAATCATGCTTGCATCCCAGGGATAAATCCCACCTGGTCCTAATGGGTAATCCTTTTAATGTACTGTTGGATCCTATTAGCTGGGATCTTGTTGAGAATTTTGGCACCCATATTCATCTGGGGTATTGGTCTGTAATTCTCCTTTTTGATAGGGTCTTTGCCTGGTTTTGGGATCAAGGTAATGTTGGCCTCATAGAATGAGTTTGGAAGTTTTCCTTCTGTTTCTATTTTTTAAAACAACTTCAGGAGAATGGGTATTATTTCTTTGAATGTTTGGTAGAATTCCCCAGGGAATCCATCAGGCCGTGGACTCTTGTTTTTTGGAAAGTTTTTTTTTGGAAGGTTTTTGATCACTGCTTCAATCTCATTACTGGTTATTGGTCTATTCAGGTTGTCAGTTTCTTCCTGATTCAGTCTTGGTAGTTTACAGGTTTCCAGGAAGGCATCCATTTCTTCCAGGTTGCTTAATTTATTGGCATTAGTTGTTGATAATAATTTCTCATAATTGTTTCTGTTTCCTTGGTGTTAGTCATGATCTCTCCCCCTTTCATTCATAATTTCATCAGTTTTGGTCGTTTCTCTTCTTTTGGATAAAGCTGACCAGTTTATCACTCTTATTAATTCTTTTAAAGAACCAGCTTCTGGTTTTGTTGATCTGTTCTACTGTATTTCTGGTTTCTAATTCATTGATCTCTGCTATAATCTCAACTATTTCTCTTCTTACGCATGGCTTGGGCTTTATTTGTTGTTCTTTCCCCAGTTCTTTAAGGTATAAAGTTAATTTGTATGTTTGGGATTTTTCTACTTTTCTGAGCAAGGCTTGGATGGCTGTGTATTTCCCCCTTAGGAGCTGCCTTTGCAGTCTTGGACCAGTGTGTTTTTGTTCTCAGTGGTTTCCATGAATTGTTTAAGTTCTTTGATTTCCTGGTTGATCCAAACATTCTTAAGCAGGATGGTCTTTAGCTTCCACGGGTTTGAATTTCTTTCATACTTTCTTGTGATTGAGTTCTAGTTTCAAAGCGTTGTGGTCTGAGAATATGCAGGGAATAATCTTAGTCTTTTGGTATCGGTTGAGACCTGATTTGTGACCCAGTAGGGGGTCTGTTCTGGAGAAAGTTCGATGTGCATTCGAGAAGAATGAGTATTCTGTTATTTAGGGTGGAATGTTCTGATATATCTATGAGGTACATCTGGTCCAGTGTGTCATTCGAAGCTCTTGTTTCTTTGTTGATTTTCTGCTTAGATGATCTGTCTGTTGCTGAGAGTGGAGTGTTGAGGTCTCCTACTATTAGCATATTTTTGTCAGTATGTCTTTATTTTGGTTGAGTTGGCTTATGTAGTTGGCTGCTCCCATGTTGGGGGCATAGATATTTACAGTTATTAGATCCTCTTGTTGGATAGACCCTTTAAGCATGATATAGTGTCCTTCTCTATCTCTAATTACAGTCTTTAGCTTAAAATCTAATTTGTCTGTTTGGGGATTGCTACCCCAGCTTTCTTTTGAGGTCCGTTGGCATGAAAGGTGGTTTTCCATCCCTTCACTTTCAGTCTGGACGTATCTCTGGGTTCAGATTAATCTCTTGTAGATAGATATGGATGGGTCATGTCTTTTTATCCATTCTGCAACCCTGTACCATTTCATGGGAGCATTTAGGCCATTCATGCTGAGAGTGATTCTTGAAAGGCATGATTTTATTGTCATCATGTTGCTTGTGAAGTCCTTGTTTCTATAGGTTGTCTCTGTAAATTTTAGTTCTGTATCACTCTTGGGGTCTTTCTCCTTTTATAGAAACCCCCCCTTAGTATTTCTTCTTTTTTTTTTTAATATTTTATTTATTTATTTGAGAGAGACAGACAGTGAGAGAGAGCATGAGTGAGGAGAAGGTCAGAAGGAGAAGCAGACTCCCCGTGGAGCTGGGAGCCCGATGCAGGACTCGATCCCGGGACTCCAGGACCATGACCTGAGCTGAAGGCAGTCGCTTAACCAACTGAGCCACCCAGGTGCCCCCCCCCCTTAGTATTTCTTGCAGGGCCAGCTTGGTGGTCACATATTCCAATATCAGAATTATCGTACAGAGGGAGGAGCATCAGAATAATGTCAGACCTATCCTAATAATACCAGAGACCTGGCAAGCCAGAAAGGTCTGGCAAGACATATTCAGGATACTAAATGAGAAGAGCATGCAGCCAAGGATACTTTATCCAGCAAGGCTGTCATTCAGAATGGATGAGAGACAAGGAGCTTCCAAAACCCACAGAAACTGAAAGAATATGTGACCACCAAGCCAGCCCTGCAAGAAATATTAGGGGGGTTCTTTTAGTGTATCATTATCCATGGCATTTTACTCCCAGTATAATAGTGCATCACCTTATATGCTCTTATTTTCAAATGACTTTTATATTTATATACAGTTGAGCCTTAACATGAGGGTTAGGGACACCAATTCCCCCCCGCTACCCCTCCTTCATACCTCAGGACCAATTGCTGGAGATACTCTGTCTGTAGAGATCCAGATATATCTTCTTACATCTCAGGCTGATTTTGTGGGTGTTCAGAATGGTCTGGTAGATATCCAGCTCAATTTAGGGGACCAGTTGAAATAGGGTCTCCTACTCCTCCACCATCTTTTCTCCTCCAGTACAGTCATTCTTAATATAGTTGAGGTTCTATAAATAAGTAAGAAAAAATCATAGACAAGGAACACAAATGATATTTAAAGTTGAAAAAAAATGCTTAACCTTACACTAAAAAAAATAAAATTAAAACCATATGATATACTGTTTTAAAAAACTGGATATGCAAAAATAAATTGATGAAACATTTATATCGGTGAAAGTGGTAGAGGCATAAATTGGTACAATATCTAATAAGAGCAATAAGTTAAAAATGTACATACCCTAGGAGTTTATCTTGTATACATGCTTGCAGATTTGTGAAATGGGGTTATGTATAAGCAGATTCAGTGCAGCATTGTTGGTAATAGCAAAGGATTAGAAAGACCCTAAATGCCCTCTAAAATGAAACTAGTCATAGTGTATCCCATTGTGGATTATGCACAGTCTACAGCTATCGAAAATATATAGGACCTTTTTATGTTCTGACACAGAATAATCTCCCAAGATAGACTTTTTAAGTGAAAAACAAATTTAATAAGATAATATGTAGAGGGTGCCTCGGTGGCTCAGTGGGTTAAAGCCTCTACCTTCAGCTCAGGTCATGGTCTCGGGGTCCTGGGATCGAGTCCCGCATCGGGCTCTCTGCTTGGCAGGGAGCCTGCTTCCTCCTCTCTCTCTCTGCCTGCCTCTCTGCCTACTTGTGATCTCTGTCTGCCAAATAAATAAATTTTAAAAATCTTAAAAAAAAAAAAGATAATACATAGAGTAATATGCTACTGTTCCTGTTTAAAAATGTACATGTAAGTATACACATAGATCTTTGCAGTTTTAATAGAATCTCTCTGGAATATACACAATAAAATGATAATAGGGGTCACTTTGGGAAAGAAACACATGATAGGAAATCATAGACTTTTGTACCTACCGAGTTTTATCCCATGAACACCTTTATTTTTGCATTTATGTTTAAAATGATAAGATATAGAGTAACTTGATATAGAATGTTGTTGAGGACATTGATTGGGTTATTTAGGAGTTACATAGCAAATCCATCTTCAAATTCCAAACTAAGAAAAAATTTCTCTCTCTCAGAATAACTTCTTATTAGTACACAATGACAATACATTTTTTAAAGTTTCTGCAACTAATCTTTTTATTTTAATTCTAATATAGTTAACATATGGTGTTATGTTAGTTTCAGGTATACAATATATAGTGATTCGCCAATTCTGTACATTAGTCAGTGCCCATCAGGATAGATGTGCTCTTAATCTCCTTCACCTATTCCACCCATCCCCCTACCAGCTTTCCCTCTGGTAGCCATCAGTTCATTTGCTACTGTTTGTTTGATTTCTGTCTTTGTATGTTGTGTTCCTTAAATTCTACGTGAGTGAAATCGTATGGTATTTTTCTTTTTTGACTGACTTATTTCACTTAGCATTATACTCTCTAGATCCAGCCATGTTGTTGCAAGTGGCAAGATTTCTTTCCTTTTTATAGCTGAGTAATATTCCATAGTAGTCGTGTGTGTGTGTGTGTGTGTGTGTGTGTGTGTATTTGGGTATGCCTTTATATATCTACAAAGAAGGTGTGGGTGTACATAATATATATCTGTTCTTCTTTATCTGTTCATCTGTTGATGGACATGTGGATTGCTTCCATGGTTTGGCTATCATAAATAATGCTGCAGTAAACATAGGAGTGCATATATCTTTTTTAATTAGTGTTTTCATATTCTTAACTTTTTGAGGATACTCTATACTGTTTTCCACAGTGGCTGTGAGATTTTGCTTTCCTGCCAGCAGTATACAAGGATTCCTTTTTCTACCCATCCTCACCAACACTTGTTTCTTGTGTTTTTGACTTTAGCCATTCTGACACATGTGAGGTGATATCTTACTGTAGTTTTGATTTGCATTTCCTTGATGATGAGTGATGTTGAGCATCTTTCATGTGTCTCTTGGCCATCCGGATTTGTTCTTTGAAGAAGTGCACAGTGACAAAGTATTTCTTATTATTTTGGCTCTGAGAAGTTGAAAGCCACATCTGTGTCCAGTGCAGTGACACCCTATACTCTAGGTTTATTTTTTATGTAATTACTGCTTTTCCTTACTCCTCTATTACATTTTTTATTCTTATATTAATTTTGTGTTTTGTTATTTCTGTACTTTTTTCTGTAAACCATCATCATATTCTTAGACTGCAAATTCAGTGAAGAAAGCCTTTGGTTTTAATGTAAATATTCTAGTAAGGATATTGAATATCTTAGGTGAAAAAGTAAAAACTTTTTGATATTCAAATTTTGTTGATTATAATATTCTAAGTAGTACCTTGAAAAATCCACTTATTCATTATTAATGGTTTAAATAGAGAACATGACAATTAAGCTGTTAAGAATTACTGTTATGGGGGCGCCTGGGTGGCTCAGTGGGTTAAAGCCTCTGCCTTCGGCTCAGGTCATGATCCCAACATCCTGGGATCGAGTCCCACATCGGGCTCCTTGCTCGGCAGGGAGACTGCTTCTTCCTCTGCCTCTGCCTGCCACTTTGTCTGCCTGTGCTCACTAGCTCTCTCTCCCTCTCTCTCTGACAAAAAAAAAAAAGAATTACTGTTATGTACTCTATTAGCATTGCGTAAACTTATCTTTTTATAAAAAACAGATCATTACTTCTTGCTGATCTTGACAAAGAAGAAAAGGAAAAAGACTGGTATTATGCTCAACTTCAGAATCTCACCAAAAGAATAGATAGTCTCCCTTTAACCGAAAATGTAAGTAACTTAGTATTATGACCTATTTTAGGCTTTAATAACTTCAGGTTTTTAAAAGTATCTGTGTTACTCATTTAAAAAATTCAGGATAATTACATTTTTTACTTATTTGTAAACTCCAATATGCTTTCTTTATCTTAACTTTAAACTCAAATATATAATAATTAATGAATTTTTGTTTGTAAAGGTGATAAAACTTTATTATGCTCAAGCAAATATTTGTTTTAAGCCCCCAATTAAGAAAATCTGTTAAGATTGAATTCTGAAGGACTCAGGATTCAACTAGGCAACTGGTTTTTTATTCTGTCTGTTGAATTACCAAACATACTCTGTAGAAATGTTTATTACCATCTATCTTTTGAACCACATTATATGCCATATAGGTTTTTGCAATAAAAGCGTCTTTGAGGATAATTTGAGTGCTGTTCCAGTAATTATAAATGACAGGATCTTTTGGCAAGGGTCTTAGGACTTTTTGTAAGCACTAAAATGTGTTTGTTTTGCTAATATAACTATGTGAAAAAGAATTTAATCTTGGCAGCCTTTCCTTCCCCACCCAAACTCTCATGTCAACCATTTTATTCATGGGGTGACACATGTAAGAACATTTCTGAATGTTCTGGAATACATTAATAATTTTAAACACAACTGTATTTTAACTGATTGTTGATAAATATTTCTTAAAAATTTTAAAAAGAGAAAAAGATAGGGTAATTAAAATATATTGTCCTCTGTTAGATTTTTCATTTTCTAATAACACTTTTGAGAGGACATAATAAAAGAAAAACAAAAGGAGAAAGAAGAAACATTTTGAAAACATGTACTTAGCTAGATTTCCTGAGTGGGCATTGTCTGGCAGAACTAGAACCAGAAGCTTATATGCATAGTCTCCTAGAGCAACCAGACAAGGTTTTGAGAGGAAGAGAAAGGATCCCTTTTCCTGACAGTGTCCTTGACATCTTCCTGAGAGTTAAAGAGACCCAGATAATGAAAGAACAGTTAATGAAGAGTTCTTGGATTAGGAACATATAAAGATTAGGAACTCAAGAATGTTTGGTGGGATTTATACTCTTAAATTTAAAAAATACTTAAGCATAGTTTTGCTCCCATTCACAGTGATAATTAGAATATATAAAATTTAGAGTTCAGTTGTCTGCATGCAATCAGGTTTAGGAAAGAGCTCAGATGTATGTGATAGCTTGAGAGCAGTTGGTTAATAATCTAAAACAAAGATCAGTTGTCAAATAAATTGTTCCCATATTTATTACGTAATCACATTTCTTTAATAGGATATAGAAGACATTATAGACCATTTGGCAACATTACCAAGTATAAACTGTTGTGTGCCATAAATATTTTTTAATTTCATGAATTTTGCATTTATATTGGGAAGCAAGTTAAGAACACTTCCATATGGAAATATTATCAAGATATTAGACATTACTTTTAAAACATCAGATCTAAACCACATTATTACAATATACTTTGTCATGTTCAACTTTTTTTTTTTTTGCAGGGGTTTTGGGAAGTAAAGGATAAGTAAGTTGAGTTAAAGCTGGCTCACTGGGAATTAGAAATAACATACAGACTATTTCATCTGTGTTGCAGCCATAATTTGGATATGCAGATAATACATTATCTACAGAATGTCATCTGCATTATTGCAAGGGGAAAGGGTTAGAGCCCCCCTGACTTAACTGACAGTGCAGTTTGGAATCCTTGGACCTACAGAATGTTACTCTGAGTCAGACACATGTCTCACACAGCTGAGTATATAGAGCATAAAAAAATCTATCGCACTTTCTCATTTCCTTCATGGCCCATTATAATTTAATCAGACTTTTAGGTATTATTACCTCTTGGTGCATGTGTTTATAAGTTTCATTACCTTGTCCTTTTCATCCTTTTGTATGCCTAGCGGTTATCTCAGTGCCTGGAATTTTAATTAGAGGTTAATTGATTTTTTAATGAATTAATACCCCCTGCAGGAAGAAGTACTTCTTTTTGTTTATTTGAGCTTCGTTTCACTTTTGGATTTTTACCAAAAAGTTTGTGTTGTTTTGCAATTTATGATTACCTGTAATAAATAAAAGCTTTTCCTTA